>JAIUJM010000151.1:0-24440 GCA_026262225.1 Inosperma sp. D86
TACTCCACTTCCTCTTTCGAATTAACACGCTCTCCGATATTCCGCTTAAGCTTATCCTTGACAGCTTCGATCTCCTTTTCGTAATCCAACGTCGCAAGAACGTCGGGTCGAGCCTTTCCTTCCCGGTCAACAAGGGTGGCGGCTGATGAGGAAAAGGTCCTTGCAGGAGGTCGAGCAGGGTGCTGCGAAAGCTCGGCGAAGCTGGGGGTCTTTTGCTGGAGGGTTGGCGTAGACGCAATTGTCATTTCTTTGCTCCCTCCCGTCTTGCCCCTTCGTGCTGGTCCTTCGTCCTCTGTATCGGAATCAGAGCTAAATTCTGCACCAAATTTCACAGGCTTCCTCCCTCGTGTTGGTGTGGAATCGATTAACTTTCCATGTCCAAATTTATTCCTCGTTTTCTTCGTGAGCAGGTCCGGGGATGTGGAAAGGAAGCTGTGCTCTTTCGTGGCGTCCTTCAGTTTATCTTTCTTGGAGAGTTTACCTGATGAAATATCGCCCATTGCCAAAGGAAGGGCCAAATGAGCTTTAAAGACCGAATCGTCAGGGAACAGGAAGTCCCCTTTCTTGGAAGACAAGCCACCGAAAGGTGTCTTCGGCTTCGATGAGGGAAACAACCTGTCCCAGAAGGAAGTGAACGGTTGGAAGGTACCCGCGCGGTGAGCTTGATTGGAGAGATTTGCAGCATAATGTGCGAGATAGTCATCCCATTTCTACATAGTAAGGAAAGCAAGTAAGTCTTGAGAAAATGATACCATATAAATCGTACCTCATCAGGACATTCTCCAATCCAGCGGTGAAGGGCCCAATCGACCATGATGCCAACAGCAAAAAAAATCCAAAATGCTGCGCTTAGGCCTTGTTCTCGACCAGTTCCCCAAGTGTCTCCATCTTTGACCCACAGGCGCTCCCATACGTTCGCCCATGAAGGTTCTACCGGGTTTAAAAGGAGCGCTACGGCTTCGATGAGGCCAAATGCACCAGTGGAGGCAGTGCAAATTCGCAAGAAAGGGTGGAAGAATGAGTTAAATAGGCGAGGAACGACGGAAAGAACCAGAGTGAGGATCGTGAATAATACAACAAAAGTAGATACGATGATCACGCGAGATGGGAGAGAAGGGTGAATGATGACACAAAAGGCAAGGGATGTGAAGGTTCTGAAAAAGCGTAAATAGGCTGTCATATCGGATAAAGGTGAGTAGCTTACCCTCCCGATACACCACTGAACAGGTAAGCGACATAACGATACCGACTTGCAAAAGGAGTGGTTACTATGGCCGATAGGACCCAAATCGCAATAAAACTTTGGTACGACAACGTTGCTGATGCTGTTGTACCGGGTATAAGCAGTGCAAGCGCCGTAGATAAGTGAACTTGATGGATGCATTAGCTTTGCGGTCTATGGGCAAGGTTTATAAATCATACTCACTGCCAAAGAGATATCCCCCAATCAAACCACCCACACCTCCTTCAAATACCCAATTAAATCTCTTCTTTTTGGAGATTTCAAGCGATCCTGGCATTGGAAGTGATGTGTACGCAGATCCAGTTCCATGCACAGGAAATGAACGAGTGCGATCAAGTGTCAGAAAAGTCCCTCCAAAGATGAAGATAAGGGAGAAAAGGAGCAACGGTAATGTATAAGCCAACCGATACGAGGTAGACGGTAGCAATTCGACCAGATTTGGTTGAGCGGAATCCATTGTGTTGCAAATACTTGTCAGATATCGCAGTCGTTAACGGTCATCGAAAGGTGGTAATGGGCTATGGGGCGTACGGGTGTAGTGCGTCTTTTGCAGCCTATGCTGCAACGCTACTACGACCTGCAACAAAATATAGTGTTCAGCCATTGGAATCGCCACCGCCTGACATAGCGCACCTTCTTGTAAAGACGGACAAGCGGAGACTCAAAACTGAAGGGAATGGAATGACTTCAAGAGTCTTTGACATGATAGTGTTTGGCTAAAGCAGGAAATTCAAACTGCGTCCACCATTTTTGGATGCTCAGGGGAATTTGGGATTAAGGATGCTCACGGACTTTCAGAAGCCTGAAGGCTAAGGACGATGATCCAATAATGCATAAGTTAAAATACGTTGGTACTCGTTAATCGTCTTGTCGTATCTTGACATTAAATACAGTATACTATCAGGCCTTCCGTTGCGTAAAAGCAGGTAGGGCGAGGAAAAAGCTCTTGGGTATCGAAGAGACGCCACGGGCATAAATCTGGTTTGTATATACCTTGAGACGTGTCAATTCTGTGATCACAAAATACCAAAGTTTAGTGTCTCACCAATTCATCATATATAATAACTGGAAACTTCTTTTCAAATAGAGCAGATCCTGGATGGACTTTGACAATCTAAGGAACCATGTTAGCATTCTGAAGGATCAAACAAATTGAGGAGAGGCCTACACTATGCCCGATTGCCTGTTTATAACTACCATCTGGTTGCAAAAATGCTGCATTTCCTGCAAGTCCGTGTCCTAAACTTCTGATGAGCGGGTCCTCTTTATCCTTCACCTTGGCCGTGGGATCAATGTTTACTCTCTTGCAAGTAACGACGAGTTGCTCCCTAATGTCCCTCGCCTCAATGAAAGTCCTCTCATTCAGAAAGTGTTTTCGACACCAATCTTTTCGAGCATTCTTAGTCTCACTGGCAGCAATCTCTGAGTATCCCCGAAAAGCATTAAGAATCGTCATATGATCGCCAGTCGGGTGACGAAACTTGCGCCTGGCATCTGCGGACGCTTCGCGTTGGTCGCTTATGTCGAGGAAGAGTTTAGAAGAGGCGGATAGGATGGAAACGATGTCTAAGATTTCAGAGGTGCAAGCATACTCCTTTGAGGCGACAATAGCGCATGCATATTGAGGTTCAAGGGGGAATGCCGCCATTTGACGACCTGCGGTTGTGAGTTTTTGATTGTTGTCGATAGCACCGATGAGCCAGAGCGTTTTGAGAGCTGAACCGACTTGAGTGGGAAGATTCAGTCATGGGAAACGAAAAATGGTCAATTTCTTACTAGACTCTCGATCAGGTTTGTCCATCAACTCGAGGTTTTCGAGATTCTGATCCACGCACTTGAGGTTCAGAATACTGGATGTTAGGCTACAACGTAGAATTTCGGGTTCTCCGGTCACGGCCATCTTTTTGTATGATTCTTCCGTATATAATCTAAAACAGAAGCCTAATCCCTGTATCAGTGTCGTTAAAATCTAGCCATCGTACAAGTCGAAGGAATATATACCTCTCGTCCAGCTCGTCCAGCTCGTTGCATAGCCGAAGACTTTGTAATGTCTCTCGTCAATAGCGTATCGAAACCTTCATTAGTGATTGAGATTTGATAATTCGGAATGACTTCCTCCAGTCAACTCACCACCTCCCCATGCACGAGCAAGATATTGCTTTTCTTTACACTTTCCCGTATCAATTACATACTTGATCCCTGGTATCGTAATGGAGGTCTCCGCAATATTGGTGGCAAGTATACATTTTCGAGTGCTTGGAGGTGTAGGATTGAAGACTTGATTATTTTTGGAATGCTCTTGGGCTGCAAACATTGTACATGTAAGTACCTACGAAATGTTAATATGTGTCAAGCTGGACAAGGACAGACTACACCCACACTAGGTTTATCAACCGGAAGTTGCTGCGAAAATAGTTGTATTGACTTCTGAAGGCTTTCTATGTCTTCTTGGCCTGGTAAGAAAATGAGAACGTCGCCAGGGGGTTGGTCTGTATGAATTTGGAAGAATGTCCGGAGGGCTGCTTCGGTGTAATCCAGTTGACTCTCAGAGGAGTGGTATATCTTGACAGGGTGTTGACGTCCTTTTATGTAAAGGATTTTGGCGCTTCAAGCTTGTGAGGCTTGGCTGAATGGAAGGAAAAGCGACTCTTACTTATGGAAGAATTTGCTAAATTTCTCAGCATCGAGGGTAGCACTCATAATGACAATCTTGAGCGAATTTATCCCATCCGCATTTCCTTTCCCCTTCGCATCAGGGGCCAGATTCCTCTGTTTTTGTATAGACTTTAGGTTGGCGATGAGTAAATCTGTTCGTAGTGTTCGTTCGTGGGCTTCGTCGACAATAATGACGCTATAATTGCTGAGCAAAGGATCCGACATGAGCTCCCTTACAATCATCCCATCCGTAAGATATTTGATTCGTGTTTTTGTAGTGTGTTGCTCATCGAAACGGACGGCGTAGCCGACGAGGTCTCCCACAGACGTATTTTGTTCGCTTGCCACACGGTGTGCAAGAGATGTAGCCGCTACACGGCGCGGCTGCGTTACGGCTATAATTCCGTTTTTTGCGAGACCACTTTCGAGGATATATTGTGGTACTTCTGATAGGGATGAGCCATAGGAGTAAAGGCGAAAAGAGATGCTTACGGGTCGTTTTCCCTGAGCCTGTCTCTCCAAGTAGAACGGTTACATCGTTCCTTCGAATTTCCTCTATAAGAGCATCTCTTCCTGGTCGTGTGGTCAGAACGAATTGCGTGGTACAGAACTTGGACAAACCTTTAGTGATGGGAAGCTCTTTTCTTTGCTCTTGAATCGCGCGAATCTTGGCGCTAACTTGCGTGGACGATGCAGCACCGTTCACGTCTTTTGAACAACTAGGCCCTGCGCCATTTACCCCGTTCAGTTGGACTGTCTCGCTTTCCCGAACCGTATGGCGGCGCTTCTTATGCCTCTGTCCACTGGGGCTGCTTTGTGTATGATCGGAGTGTCCATTGTGAGTGGATAATTTCCGTTTGACTCCATTGGTCCTAGGCTTTTCGTCGTCGTCACTAACATCGACATAAGGGATGGGTTTTGATTTTTTGTGTTTCTTTTGCTTGTTCAAACCATAGAAAGACGCATCTCGAACCATTTGGATGTTCCGAGATGACTGAACTGCCATCGGCATACCACCACAAATCCAGAAATACGACTACCGGAGTCTGCAGGGTCGCTAGGACTAAGCTTGGAGCATCAGAGATTTGTCGGGGTGGACAATCCGCAACCCAGAAAAACCTCGATGTTCCAAAATAGCCGTCACACATGTGACCTCCTATTCGCGTCGTCACCTTTCACGGCCTGTCTAATTTATGTTGCGTTGTGTCCGACTTCCATGAGCTGCTCACCGTGAAGCATGAGCCACAACAACCACTGGTACAGTGGACAGTACCCCCAAAGCAATGCTTCGCAGCGAGGGCAGGATCCAAGCCACCAGAATTCGGCGACGAACAACGTGCATAATGGCAACAGACTGTTGGCCGTCTATCCGCCCGCATCCGCGACGCCAACACACCACGGTGCGTTTCTAAAGGGAGCTTACAGGAAACGCAGATGATAAATGTATCTTTTGTAGTGTCGCGACATATGGGTAATATCACGTTGACCGGAGCTCCTACCTTCCCACAACCAAATTTCTACGATCACCAGAATGCTGGACACACACAAAGCAACCCACCTCCGTATTCTGAGTATAATCAACAATTGCATTACATAGCTTCGTCTAGAGATCAAGCAAACGACTCAGGGTATTGGGAAAACACGCGAAACGATACAGTGAAGATGTTGAATGAACAGGCGGAGCCGTATGTGTTTTGTCTATGCGCATATAATCAGATGGGATGATAAATAACACATTTAACCGCAGATCCTATCAGTTCAGAGATTCGACGCCGTGGTTGAACCCTGTACCTCAGTCGACTTTCCAGACATCTGCATTCGCTCAGTCTGTTTTCCAACGCACGACACCTAGTATGTCGTATCCGACCCCTCCTAGTGTCAATTCGTCTTCGTCATCCCTTGCGCATGCTTTGGGTCCACCGTCTCAGTCTCAGTTCCGGCAAGAGCCTCCACCCCAGAAGGTATATCAACCTCAAGAGTCGCGATTATTTTTTGAAGACTTTCTGGATCGCAAGGCCCGACAGATGAACCAGTATGCAAATGCTGTTTCACCTTTGCCGACGACCACGTCTTATTCTCCAACCAAACCGTACGCTCCTCAACCTAATACATCTTACCCCTACCCCTCCACAACATCTGTATCTCCTCCCCATTACAACGCATCGTATCCTTCAACGAACTCCTCGACAGCTCCCCGTAATGCATACCAACCTCCTGCTCGTCACCAAGATCCTACTTTCTATCCTTCTGCAAGTCATGGCCGCGTTGATGCTCCGATCAATACATATCCTCGTCCGCCCCCGCCCCCTTCTTCTTCTCAGCCCTCCTCTGCTCCGCCTCCTGTAGTGGAACAATCCCCGCGTCTGACGCAGCCTCCCATCCATCAAACGCCTGTCCGTCCATTTACTCCTCCGTCAAAACCATTGCCTCCGGATTCGAGTCCAGATCCTCTCGCCTTGAGATCCGGGGGCGCAGCCAGAACGTTTCCCTCTGCTGCCGTAACACCTCAAAAAAGGAAGCTGGTGGTTGAGTTACAATCACCCTCAGTCAAGCGTCTGCAATCCATGAAATCACTTTCAAGTTCGTCTCTCGTGGAGAGATCGTCGATTGTGACGAAGACTCCGCCGTCAACTCAATCCACTCAGTCCAGCGTGCCTGTAACCCCAGCTTCGTCAGCGACTTCGTTGTCCAACATGTCCCAATCATCGGCTAATTCTACGCCAACTACGAAGCGTCTTGTGAATCTTGCATATGTCTCTCTACCCGCAAAGCCGTATGTGACACCCAAGTCGAATCGAAAATTAGATTCGGATGATTTGGGAGGTTACGGAGAACCACTGAGCCCGACGAAGGGGAGTGTCAACGACTCGATCAAAAGCTCTGCTCGTCGTACAGGTGACCGAGATGAACGTGGTCAGTTTTTTTATCCATCTGGTATATTATCAGTTGTGCTAATTGTCCGTATTCAGTCCCAATAGAGAAATTAACGTCTCTGATCGAAGATATTTTTGAGGCAGAGGATTCCTTACCTCCGGATGTGGAAGCCGACGACCTCAACCACGATTTCTTTTCGCCTCTGTCGTCAGATTGCTCTAGACCTTCACTAGCGCCAGCCATTATACGGAAACTTATCAAATACATCGGTTATGTTGCCCGACCGACAAAACGTCTGAGGCAGGCTACCACCGGGGTCTTAGGTACCCCCCATAAAAAAGGTCGTGTCGGAGATGTGGACACCCAACAACTGTCGCGTCTACTGAAGATTTTGGACAGGAGCGTGAAGGCTGGGGAAGACCTGGATCCGTTTCCTTACGTTCCCGCTTCTAATCTATCGTCGACCTCCAAAGCATCCCCAAAGAAAGCTAAAAAAGGTGGCAAGGGAAAGAAAAACGAACGACAGTCAAGATCGCTTACCCCAAGGGAAGGAGACGAAGCCAACGAGGATGCTATGAATGAGGATCGACCATCTCTGACGGATGCTGATTTTGACAAACTCTCGACTCTGTTGGACGCTGCCCGGGACAGTATCCTAGCCGCAGATTGTTGCATAGCTCTTCTTGGGAGTGACCGACTGCCGAAACAGGTGTGCATTGTTCCTCTCCTACTCTAGCTTGTATTTTGATCTATTTCTTATAGCTTTATTCGGAAGAATTGATCATGGCTTGTCTTAGTGCTATCAAAAATCAACTTACCAAAGTCTTGTATCCTTTCGTGGAGGCCCATGTAGAAACTGGAATTATCATGAACGCCAACCCTTTATTGCAAAGCATCATCAAAACTAGCCACTCCTGTTCATCAGAGCATAGACGACAACTTTCCGAGCTTTTTCAAGCCGTTTCGGCTGTTATACCCCGTATCAACAATCTCGTCTCTGCTGAGAATGTTGCTATGTCCGATACGATCATCATTTCTGCGGTGTATATTGCCATTGGGCCCTTCTTTGTTGTGGATGCTGATGCGGGTAAGAAGGATAATGCGGTCATCAAGACACTGGGTAAGAGCGCAATGAGAGGATTGAGATTGGATGCTCTGTCATTGATCAGGAGTGTAAGTTTGCGTTTCGCTTCTGGCAGTGACCTTTTCTCAGTGTCGGCCACTAGATTTTCGCGAATCACGAAAACCAGAGGTCTTGGATTATAGAAGAAATTCTCACTTCATTGATCAAACTCAATGATACAAAGCAGAAGGCTGGTCAATTTCGGTAAGACTCGTTTATTGAATTTCGTTGATTGCTTCACTCAAGCCATTCGATAGTTTACGAGACGGACGTTCTATACGGACTGTTTCTGCGCTCTTACTACAGCTTGTACAAACATCAGCTCACGATGTACGGATTGAAGCCAAGAGGATCGAGCAGCTTCGAAAGAATAAACTCGCTTTGAAACGTCAGGAAAGCATCAACGAGAGTCAAGGCCAGCCTGCACAACCAGAACCCTTCCTAGACGAGACAGATCATGAAGTGGGTCGTCCTTTTCCCTGTGATGATTGAGGCTTCATTTCTTTTTTAGGAAATCAGACTTTATACCACAGGTTTGGAGTCAGCGACCAAGGCGGCCAAGGCCATTATCCTTTTCCTTACCCAGAGGTCTGGCAAAGGAAAAGCGACGAAAAATTCGAATGAAGCGGAGTATCGTGCCATCTTTGACAACTTAATTGAAGACCTTTTAGTGGTGCTGTACTGGCCTGAGTGGCCAGCTGCGAGCCTTGTTCTAGGCATCGCCTTGAGGTTCATGGTATGTATTTTTTAGTTAGCATTTCGAGCTCGATGTCATATTTTCCGGCCTAGGTTTCATCTTTGGACGATGTCAAAACGAATTCTCAGACGGATAGCAACGCCGCCAAGCAGATGGCCCTTGATCATCTTGGGGTCATCGCGGCTAAAATTCGCACGAGCATCTTGAAATTCCAACGCCAGAATAACGAAAATCCTGCGACAAGATTTTTGAAGCCCCTTGACGAAGTAAATGAATAGCTGACATTGTGTTATTATTTGACACTGATCGCCACGCATATAGATCGTCTCGAATGTTAGTTTGAAAAACCTGAACAAATTCTTGGATGCCCATCGAGACGTCGCCTCTCATCTCTGTAAGCGCTCCTCGGAGGACCAAGCATACGAAGTGAGTATTGTATAAGCTCCGTAGAGTTATGCTGAGTTTGTTGCATTAGAGTGCAAGAGAACTGACGGCTGCGTCACTTTGTCAAGAGATTTCATCTGCATTGAAGCAAATTGCTGTTTGGATTGAGCATCCAGACGCGGACGATGATTTGAACATCAAAGATCAAAGCAAGCTCTTGCAATTCGGTCAACGTCTCAAGCTGGCTCTCTTGGAAGTATGGAAGGACCCCACTACCGATGTTTTCAATGTCGGGTGTGTACGAAAGATGGCTACACTTTGAGGTTTTCTAATCATCCCACCAGTTCTCAAGAAGAGGTGGAACGAATTGATGCCTTGTCCGAAGAAATTGGCACGATTCAGAGTCTCCGCAATTCGTTCAACCCTATTTTGAGCGTCATCCTCGTTGCCCTTGATGCGCCAGCCATCTTTATGCGCACCAAGGCTTTGAAAGCTCTGGGTCAAATCGTAACTAGTGATTCGACAATTTTGTCTGCTGTCAGTGGTCATCGTCTTGTTGGTAGTCCACCGAAGAACTTAACTTTTTAGCCCAATGTTCGTCGAGGAATTGAAAGCCATCTACTCGATAGTTCTCCAGCTGTGCGGGACGCTGCCGTGGAGCTCATTGGAAAGTACATGATAGATTCCCCCAAGGTTGCTGTGGATTATTACTCGAAGATTGCAGACAGGATAGCGGTACATTGTTCATGCATTGGATGACCTATATTCTAACTCCCCCATAGGATACAGGCCTGGCTGTTAGAAAACGCGTTATCAAGCTCCTGAAGACATTCTAGTCTGTCACCGATGATACCAATTGCAAAATTGACATCGCTACTCGCCTGGTTCTCAGAATGTTAGATGAAGACGAAAATATCAAGGATCTTGCTATCAAATCCATCGAGGAGGTGTGGTTCCCTCCCCTGCCATTACAGTCAGCCTTGAAGAACCGTTCAACGACAACAAGTGATCCTCTTGACAAGACCTCTTTGTTGTCGAAGGTCTCTGTGATCATGGGCACGGCCGCAAACTTCAAGGATCGACAATCCCCGCTTGAGGATATGCTTCACAAGATTATGGCAGATAAGGAAGGAACTGAGAAGTCGTCATTGCACGCTCGCTATGGTGAAATATGCGAAGCGTTAATAGATGGACTAGTAGACGCCTCTGACCTTCCTGGCTTCGTGAGTTTCCTGTTCTTTCAATTGATAGTCTCCCTGAACACACTTCTCAGACCGTGACAAATTGCGTCAGGACGATTTATTTGCTGGCATCTGCCTATCCATCTGTGTTGTCCAGTACAAACGCTTCCACTCTCTTGCCATATCTCAAGAATGCTAGCTCGGTTTGTTCACTCCTATCCGCACCCTTTTTAATCAACTCATTAATTTGCAGGTCGAGGAGTTGACGACTTCCGATTATTTACTTAAAATATTCAGGGTCTCTATACCTCACATGCCAAAAACGGCTGCGAAGTTTGGACAAGAACTTCAGGCAGCATTACAACCCATGATCATCAAGCCATCTGGTGGAGGAGGCATCCAAATCATGCAAGAAACCGTCGGCTGTATGTGTACAGTGGTACAACACCTGACGCACGATTTCGTGAGATTAATTAATCTCATGAAATCATGTAACGGTATGCATTATTCCATAACACCCGGCTACATCTTAATTTCCCTGAAGCTCGATTACAACAAATGATCAAGCGGCCCGCAACGCAAGAACTGGGGCAGAACGAGATACGGGCCCTAGTCATGCTGATTTTCATCGTCGCACTCCTCGCCGAGAACTGCAACTTCGACAACCTTCGTAAAGAACAACAAAGTGAGCATCCTAACTACCTTCTGGTCTGCGGGTATCATTGAAGATCTCCAGATTTAGCTGCGGATCTGAACACAATTTCTCAAGGATCCATAACTGAATATATTTACATCACGTTGCTGACGTTATATGAAAGATATGACAATTCCTCGCTTCGAGCCCGTGTTTTGCAATGTCTAGGTTTGGAATACATATGTGTTCTTCGGGATTTTTCTTACGTCTTGTTAGGATTTCTCTTCCGTGCCCAGCCAACGTTAATGACCATGGAACGGTCGGCTTCAATTATGGACCAGATCTTCGCTTCACCCGAAGAAGAAGGAAAAGGAAGACTCCTCAAAATCATTCACGACTTCTTGATGTCGGAGGCAGAGAAACATACAGTGCTGGAGAAAGGTGCATAGAATGGTTGTCAGTTCGTTTTTGCCGCTTATCCGTCGTTAGAATCGTCGAAAAACAAAACAGAAAACAGCGACGTTAACATGGACGAACTGGTTGGAAATACCGATGGATTCGCTGACTCGGGGTACGCCACTTTGCTCCGTAAATTTCAATTTACTGACCTCCTTCCCTAGCGTAAGCTCGGCCATAGTCCAGCGCTATCTCAATCACGTTTTGGAAGCCGCTCTGTCACAGAATGTTCAAATCCAATCCGTGGCAATAGATGTCCTCACGTTCACGGTCAAGCAAGGACTTGCTCATCCTCTTCAGTCTTTTCCTGTTATTATTGCCCTCGAAACGAGTCCTGTCAACAACATTAGCAATCGGGCCAGTGCACTACACGCTATCTTGCAAGGAAAGCATTCTTCTTTGATAAACGCTCGGTATCCAGTTAGCGCTCGCATGTCCTTCGACTATCAGAAGAAGATTGGGAACGACGCAATGCAAGGTATGATCCATTACATTTTTATCTTCCCGTTGTTAGATTGATTGCCTCCTAGGGTTTCGGTTGCAACCCACACCTCTGGCTGTTCTTCAACGATGGTATTCCCATATACGTGAAAAGAGGGCAGTTCGCCAAGACTTCCTGAAATCTTTGGTCAAGATTTTCCAAGAAAGCGAGTCACTAGAATCATCACAAGTGAGTCCGGGTTTCTTACTGACACTTCCGTCTCTCATGACCTTCTAGGATTACGTGAACTACTGCAGATACATGGCCGAGAACTTTGCTACGTTTGAATATAAGACCCAGGAGGAAGTCCTGACCGTTATCAAGTTTCTCACAAAACTTCTTTCCACAACTGGCATGCAGCTTTTGGAAATTTTATCTCCCTCTCACCTGCTCACGCATCTGCATGGCTCTTCCCGACCTCATCCTCCGCCCCTTGAAATTCCCATGACAGTATGTTTTAAAATAGTTTTTTGCATTGTAACATTTCCTAAATGTCAGACAGGATGGTGCCAATGCCATGGACATAGCCCTTCCACCTGCCCCAGCACCCCATAATAAGCCAGAAACTAAAGAATATGATCGACCAGGTTTAATGCGTACATCAGTCGTAATTTCCATGGTCATGCTTCTCAAGGTTCATCTGAAAGCCTTGTATTCACTTTCGGAGGAGTATGAATCCGTCCTTCTCAGTACCTGAAGTAGATTCTAACAATGCCGTAGCAAATGCAGCAAATTCGTTGTTGGCAAGAAGAGCGTAATAGGAGACAAACCGGCAGTTAAACGCAACGATAACCCTATTTCTTGGAATCGTCTGCCTTTTGCAATAACTCCTTTATTGACGACGGATGATGCCGATGCTCAGAAAACAACTGTATGCCTTACTTTCCTAATATTGTGGCTTCAATCTTACCTCTCCATTAGTTCCTTGACATATGGAACGAAGATGGTGTTGCTGCAGAACCTGAAGACGAGGAATTCCTATAGATTGTGCTTGACTGACGCTATTCGCACCCTACTTTCGATTCATTGAGCGGGTAAATTGTATTGGTATGTTGTTTTAATTTTGGGTCATGCTTTATACTGCCTTGTGACAATAATTGCACTGTCTGTAATTATAACCAAATGCATAATGTTCCATTGAAATTGAAATAACTTAGGTCTCGTAGGAAATATGTCAGGATCATTTCTAAATGCCGGTACGATGGTACCCTCGATCCAGTCCATGGCCAATTATTTGTAGTTTGCTGCAAAGAGTGAGGATATTGGATCAACTCTGCCGTCTATAAAAATAGAGGGGGCTGAAGGAAGTTCACCAAGTGCTTGTTTGGTATCTTCGTCAAGAAGAGGTTCGTCTTGGAATTTCCAGTCTAATTCTCCCCCATAGGGCTTGGGCAGATCTTTTGGGTCAATAAATTCAAACAGGGCTTTTCCTGAATCACGCCCTAATACATGAATCTTGTTGCGCATTTGCTCATCGCACCAACCCTATGTACAAGTTTGGTGTGTGGCACTCGCGTCAACGCAAACCAAAGACTTACCTTGACCCAATCCCAAATCGTAGAGAAGAACCAAGGCACGTTGACTACTACTACCTTCGAATTAGTCTCAGGGTAGTTGTCGGTGCTCATACGGGATGCCTCCTGGAAGAAGGATCGAAACTTCCACACCAAGGGTAACGAAACGTCCCCAAGGTCAACAACTGTGACCATTGATGATATCGGTGTTGGTGCAGTCGAATGTGGAAGATGGGTGCACAAGGGGAAATTGAAAAGAGTCATTTGCTCGACAAGAGCAGCCCTTGAGGTCGTGACGTGAGACTCATCATAGAACAATTGCTGAAATCGGAACTGACAGTCTTTCGTATCGTGTCTCGGGTGGTATGGCAAAAATTTCCTCTTGGAGAGGCTGGAGAGAAGCCACCCGATACACATAAATCGGGATACCTAACTTGATCGCCAGAAGTTGTTCAATCATAAGCCCATATTTCTGCGGCAGATAAAGCATAAACATACCTTGTCCCTTCGTCCTGTCCACCTAGGATAATACTTCCGTGTGCGAAGCAAGTCCTCTGGGCTTAGATCACGGAGCACTTGCCACACGTTATGCTTTTTCAACCAGGCTTCATGTTGGGCAAACTGGTTCTGAGCGGCAGATATGTCCCATTTCCTTGCTCGGAGGAAACGACTAACAGCACCCTATATATGAGTCCTAATCGTATTGCAAGACGGTGGCAAGATCAACGTACAGCAACGTTGGGTCGTCATGAGTGCCAGCTTTCTTGCCGTCCGATGGCGGGACATACAGCCCTGCCTCCGACAAACTCCATTTAAGAGTTTCGAGGGCTTTTTCTTGTTCTGAAGTCAAGTGTCCAAGGTGGCCATATAACCTTGGATTCGGTAGGGTATGTTGTTCCATTATCAGATGGGCCGCTGCCGATCTTGTCGGGATAATGTTTTATTTCAGAATCAGCGGCATCCTTTTTTGGCAGGCCGTAATCATGCGAGCGCCTTTTGAATGGCGATGTGTCAAAGTCAGTATCGAGTGAGATGGAAGAGATCATGGGTGTCAGTTGGATGTATTCACGTCCGCCTCTATATAAAAATATCGTACCAATTTCTTCGTTCGCTTTCCAATCGCTTTCTCCCTCAGGAATTCCGCCTTGCAGACCGACGCAAGAAAGCTGCAAGTGGCAAATTTAGTCAGTTATCGATGGTGTAGAGTTCCTTCCTTTCTTACTTATCGAGAAAATGCCAAGTAAGTCCAACTTCAGGCGTATGGCGGTTGTCAGGCTTGCAGTGTATGGGTTGGTGTCTTCTGGATCACAATAACAATTGTCGTTCCTCGGGTAAATTATCCAGCAGCTGACAGTTCTATGTACAGTAACACGGTTTCTGTAACTCGGAGAGACAAAAATGAAATTGAAAACACAGCCAATACCTAGATTTTTGGCGCAGCTGATACGCTGACAGCAGAGAAATTGGAACTTGAATAACAAGACTTGGAAGCTCGGCATAGGAGTCGCTGAGTTGTTGTCTATGATCCCCAAGGCACAAAAGTAGAGACACTAGTACGGCGCTGCCAGCATATTTTAGACACCGTTCAGTTCAAATTCAGTTACACGAATGAAGCAGCCACGTGGAAAGATCGGAAGCCAGACACAATAAACCCAAGTTGGAAAAGTTTGCTTAAATAGGCAGAGATCACGATACTCAAAATGGTATTTCCGTGACCAAAGTTGTCAAACTGACTTTCTGAAGAATCGTACGGCGAGTCGGAAGAAGTTTCAAATTCAAAATTTCAAGTCTCAACAAGACTAAGCCCCGAGTGTAGGATCACATGATTATTTACTCGTCCTAATATGACGCACGGTTAGATTCTTACAACTAGAATTCCCCTCTTCTCCTATGTCGAAGCTTTGCAAATTTGAAGCTCGAAGTCCCTATTACTTATTCTTTGGTTATTCCCTGTCAATTGCTGACATTGTTAAAGAAGATTCTAACAATTAGTAATCGTATTAGTTGTAGTGTTCCATACCACGATCGGCCATACTACACCTCCTAGCCTCTTGAAATCGGTCTACGACTGTTTCACATCGCAATTGTAATTTGCAAACACAGTACTTCATCGATAGGTATTTCCGGTCCGAGCGGTCCGGCCATGAACGTCGTTCGCGCTTCTCATATTCATACTGCCATCGGAGATGACTGATACGCCGTCCATCTTCACCTTAACCTCTGGTCTTTCCCTTTTAGGAGTTTCACTCATTGGATGTACTGCCTTTTATGCTTCGAAAGTTCTTCTCCCAAAGCACGCCAGATGGCAGGACCGTTACACGTTCATTTGGCTAGTAAGCACCCAATTTATTTATTTTTTTGCCGGCTTTGCTCGACGAACCATTGTTTTTTTCCAAATAGGCATTTGATGCCCTTGTTCATTTTATCATCGAAGGCTCTTTCTTATGGCTCTCAACGTTCGGTCGTCAAGTGAATACTTCTACAGGAGCTTTTGCTGAGATGTGTTCGTTTTCTTATCTTTTAAAGGCTCCACAAAAACTGACGCTTTAACCGTCTCTAGGGACAGAATACGCCAGAGCAGACTACCGATGGGGCTACTCTGATCCAGTAGTTGTTTCACTGGAACTCTTAACCGTCTTCGGCGCTGGCCTTATGTGTTGCTACATCTTAAAGCAGATCGTGCAAGATGACCCTGCACGTCACTACTGGTTGATTGTATTGTCTACAGCAGAACTTTATGGCGGGTACGTGGGAATTCATCATTCTATACAAATCGTCGGTCTTATTTTTTTGAAGATGGATGACTTTCTGCCCTGAATGGCTTGTTGGAAGTCCTAATTTGAATACCTCGAATTTCCTTTACCTCTGGGTATACCTTTTTGTAAGTTTTCTGTTTCGATATATACCATTCCTGTAGCTAAATTATTACTTCTCTCTGACCAGCTCATGAACGTAATGTAAGTTTGGTTCTTTTTCCCGTCTTGGTGACTCTAATAATAATTTTTTCTTTTTCTTAGATGGGTTGTTATTCCCCTGCTACTCATGTTCGATTCGTATAACCACATAGCTGAGGCTCTTCGCACGAAAAAGATGGCCCTCAAAGCAAAATATACCTAAACGATCTATTTCCCTGCGGCTTACTTATTTCGCTTTCTGTATGCCACAATACCCAAGTTATGATGAAATCCAATATTGAATCTTCATGATTTGTTCGACGAAGTGAGTAAAGTAACTATGCAATATAGATGATAGCATACGAAGAAGGGAAACGTTTGACTTCCAGACAAATTGCCTCACGCCTCACGATTTCTTTTAAGAGATGTGAAAGCAAGGATGCCAGAATCATATCAACAAATGCACAACTGGGCTAGAGGCGTGAAGCTTGAAGGGAGTAAGAGGCCCAAAGCTGCTAAGGAGGCTTTTATAATATTCACCAGGTCTTTACATTTTCTGGGGCACTCCTTTGAGACGTGTGCGAAACCAGACAAGATACAACGTCACTGTCTCAGGATATTTCAAAACCTTTCCAGGCGTTGTGATACTTGTAATCGTCCACAAACTCCATCTGCTTAAGCTGATTGGAAGCCATGTATATCAGAACACGACCCCTTTAAAGACATCGATTTTTGATATCTCAGGACTGGCACAAGTATGAGTAATCGTCTGTAGTAACAAAGATGTACTAAGGACTTACTATAATGCTGATTCTCGGTCCACAACTTGGATAGAAGATTTCTGACTTCCATCTCTATAAAAATCAAGTACCCGTCGGCGTGCTCTCCTTCTCTAGTGTGTCACAGATTTCCTTGTGCAATACATAGCAATGAATCCCAGGAGACATTGGCAATGGATTTACCCTGGATACCTCGAAAACCAGCAGGACCTTCAACACAAGCGAACAGTGGAACAAACACGGTGACACTTTTCCAAGGGTCTTCCCATTCGTTCCGAACCTTATACCCGCACCCGCACTGGAAGTTCCAGTTGAGACTCCTGGTTGAAGCAGCAGCATTATATTGGTGGTCGACCGGGCTTTGGATCCTCCTTTATGGGGTTTTGGCTGCACAACTCTTCTGCCAGAGCAATGTTAGCGGGAGGAGTCTCCTACACGCTGATATGACTGGCCTCAATCCACGGGGTCTAGCCCATGTGACGCCTTACCACTATTCTTATCGACAGACATATTGCCTCGGCCCTCAATGAAGCTGGGATAGTTATCCTCACTCTTGGCCTGCCCAGTACCAGAAAAGGGAAGATAGGCGCAAAGATGTCGTCTGGACACCAGAAGTTTGGGCGGTGTTTGGCATTGAGAATCAAATGGTTCGGTGAATCCCGTTGCACCTGATATTTCGAACCAGGTTCTCTTTGAGCTTCAACTATGTACTGAACAGTGAACTTCAAGAATACTTTGTGATATGATATCTCATGTCATAAATATTGTAACTCTTATCCGACTCTATTGATATTGCTTGGCTATGATGAACGAAGAAAACCATGCATTTCAATAATAATGTACATTAGCCGTCTGAGATCTCGTGCTTCGTCATCCTGCATCGCCCTTACACTTCAAAAATGCAGTCTTAGCATTGACTGGCACGGATCTTAACACGAACTCACCCACTCAGTTAGCGGCTTGTCCGTGCAATGCCTTCGCGAACCTCGGCAGCCAGTCATCCTTTAGGGCGGCAACGACACAGAGGTTCGACGGAGAGACCGTCAAGTTCACGACAAGGGCATCTTCCTCCTTTAGCCACGTCGCTATTCTGAGGAGGATTTCGGTAGTGCCGACGTTTTCTTTATCAACACGAAAAGCCTCGGGCTTGGTGTCGGCGTTGATGTTGATGATAGTTACAGATGGTTGGTCGTTTGTAGACATTGTGGCAAATTCGAGTGAGAGATAAGTTTTGGGATGGTCGAGGCGCTTTTTATCTGTCCGATTGTTTGCAAATAATTGCCCCACTCTGGTTCGCAGAGTCAATGAGGCAGTAGTCACCGGAAATTTCCGAAAGGGTACCGAAGAGTCACCTCTCCAAATATGGAATTTTCTGTCAAGATTAATCAACATCAATCAAACTCCCATCAAGCAAGTCAGATACAGACACAGCCCTGTAACGGTGGGAGACATCGCGCGAGTCGCGACTGTTCCTTATGAGCCATGGAATGAATCTTTGTGGCGCGGATAACGGTGTACAGGTTGCATAGCATGTCACTTTATTATTTCAGAACTTGCTTGCGAGATGTTTTGGAGTTTTCGGACGACCGTTGGGACGACCACATCCAATGAGCACGCCGTTCTCAAGTGAATATACCATTTATATCTGAAACTAAGAGCATTATGAATAGCGACCGACATGTCATCCAACAAAATAAATGACAGATTGGTGGGGCAACCTGCAACATTTCAAATATAAATGGCACTTATATTCCGCGATCATGGGAGTGAAATTTGCCGCCCACAGCATGAAACGTCCGTCCAAGTGCCAGTCCAGGTGTCCGTTCAAGTGCCCATCCAGGGATCACACAGTCAGGCAAGAGGTGCACTTCAATTTCATCCATTCGTGAGTGCTTGAGCGGCTACATGCTGCTTTTCGCCTTCGCGTTACATCATAGACCAGAGTGGAATATACCGTGTAGGCATGAAGTTTTTTTGAGTCCATCCGAGCACTTGAGACTCCCCAGGAAGCTGTCTGTTCTTCAGCTGAGCTCTTAGTGCTGGTCACTGAAGACACTCTACAAAAAACAAGCCATAGTGTCCAAATCTCCCTGTTCATTCTCGCTCTCGCAGCACTCAGCCCGGTGTTCGCAGCTGCCTTCGCCGATGACGACTCCGCGGTGTCGCTTGTCAGCCGCACTTATGGATGTGGATCAAGTGGTGGAAACTCCACCAGTTATATTGCAGTGGAGGAGGAACTAAAGGCATCAATTAAAATAAATCTGTATTATGAATATGAAGAAGTTTGGCATCGAGGAATACAGCATTCATGACAGCGAAGTTTTCCGCATATCCTATTTCTTATCTGTAGCATCACGTACCAGCTCTTCGATTTTGTCACGGAAACCTTTCCGGTCCAGATTTATGTGAGTAGGTGACCGACACAAATCATGGTTCCTTTTGAAGAGATTAGTGCGGTAATAGGCCTCGAATGCCTCTTGCAATCCTTCCCACTTCGTTTCCCCAACCAACGGAGTCAGCAGCGCAAAGTAAAAAAATTCTTTTAGTACGCATATGAGGTCGACAATGTAAGCCATCATTATCGAATCGATCTCAGCTCTTCAGGTTGGCAAATTTTTTTAACTTTTCAATTGCAGTATGAAACAGAAACGTACTTATTTTCCAAGACACTCTCTAAAAGCCATTTCAAGAAGAAAAATGACAAGCCAAGGACTGCGGCAGCGGGTGCGATCGGCGCAACTGCCGAAGCCTGTGAAGTGGCCGAAGTAATCAACGTTGCAAACTGAGAAACCTTGCCAATATCAGGAGGCCTAGAAAAGAATAATTAGAATAAAAGTTGTTCGGTTTCGAGATGAGAACGGACGTTGATGACTCCGATGAGCTGTGTACATCTTGGATGTAATAGAGTACGAGCTGCTTGAACTCGGCGCTGTTTAAAATCTGAAGGCATAGGTATGCATATCAGCTCAGCTTACTTATTGGACTAAAGGAGAAAGTTGTGTACTTGGTTCCCATCTTTAAAGTTCCAACAAGTAACAATGTCCATGTGTACCTTTGCCAGGCATGCACGTAGGAGCTTTCCCCCGACTAAAGGTACGGTCCCAGATAGAGCTTGACGATAATCTGAGAAAATAAGGTTAGCAAGCGGGTCGACATGATAGGCCGAGAAACCCCATACAGCTTATGCCCTTGCTACGCGTTTGCATAAGTAAATGTGTTCGAGTGTTAGGTTCATACCACCTACTCTACACAAGCTTCAATTTTGAGCGGCAAGCTCGCTCGCTGGGCGATCGCCCAAATCAACCATGCATCACTGTCGGGCTGATCTCCAACAGGTCGAAGAAGATCGCAGGTAGTATTCACAAGTTCTAATACGTCTCCACGATACTTGGATTTGGGAGGGGGTGCTAATCAGAATTTCGATAATGCAATCAGACTGGTTATGATATAGGCGAGAGGACGCACCTGAGGCTCTCACAAAGTTTGGCACAGGAATACCTAACCTCGCGATGTCATCTTTGAGAATCTTTACATAATGCTGAAACTCGGTCTCTGCTTCTTCTTTACCCTGGTTTGGAGCCGAAAGCTTAGTGAGTGGGTTTCTTTCCAATATCTTTATCTTCATCCGCTCCAACTTGTCGTACTGAGTCAAGACAACGACGATAGGGACTATTATGGCATACATAATGAGCGGGAGCCATGACTGAAAATATTGACAGCTTTACCTTTATTAGCATGGATATGCTTCAATAGCTTTTTGTCGCCTTCTTCAAATAGTCGAGCACCTGCTGTTGGCGTCTCAGTGCAAAGCCTACATATATTGGTGAGGAAAACCCACTGAGATGGGAAAGTCACTGACCAGATTGCGTGAAGACGATCTTTCAATTTCTCCCTGCTGGCTCTATCCGAGATGAACTCGATCGCAGTGTTGAGCGTGTTACTATTCCCGGGCTCAAATCCGATAGAGTCGTGCAAAACGAAGAATTTATTCTCAGGAGAAATAAATTCTCTGTGAATATCTGCACCGCCTGGGGTAGCCTTCGACACTTGCTAACCATCCATCGGGCGCTTATTTATGAAAATGAACTATAGATTGTCATTAACTAATCACTCACTGCTTCTGTTATCCCAAACACTTTGTTGATCAAGGAAGACTTTCCAACGCCTGACTGTACATCATGAGATCGGAAGGGTGATCGATAAAGAAGCTTGTATAGCAAATGGGACTCACCCGACCAACACAGAGAACTCGGAATCTACGCGTCGAGGTAAAGGTTCAAAATGTGGTTAATTTGACAACAAAAAGGTTTACTCACCTCTCATAAGCGTCGATCACTTCTTCAATGGTTCTTTCGGATGACATGGTACTGGGCAGCCTTCACTTTGTGTGTATGACCTGATCTGAATAGATCGGCAATAGTAAGGCTGTGCTAACATCGGCAATATGTACATGTGCCGCCCCTTCATTTCAATATTGCCCTACCCAAATTATGGCCACGAACTTAAAGTAAGAGTCTGACATGGTCTGTCGATCGTGTTGATATTTGTCACGTGACACACCACTTACGGTTTTCCTTGTTCAGAAACAATATGGCTGAAAACCAGAGCTCTATCTTTCATTGCTATCTGGTTGCTACGATGTTAAACCATGCACATATACAGAGCAACGTTATAATGGTATCGGGCCGCACACCTCAGGATTTGTACTGATGGATAGTTAACACTGGCAGGTTACATTTCATTATTAATATCAAGGTTGATTCAACACTCAGTGCGCCAATGTTAACCTTCTTACTCCTCTAACCTCCTTAACAGCTTTTTATTTAGGCCCGGCGCAGCATATCCAACAACCTAAACAAGGCTTGGGACCGCCCGGAATTCTTCTACCCTCGACTCCACGCTGCCTAGTGCCAGTACCTGTCCCCATCAATTACGGGCTAATATACCTTTTTTGGAGTGGTGCCATCCGATATTCATGCAAACTAAAACACCAAAATTGCACTGCACCAACATCATTGAAGGCATGCAAGATTTGTGTGGCTGTGTATGTATTATTTAAGCCGCGGGGCTGGACCGTCACTTTTGACGATTGTCGCCAAGAAGCTGGAACTGCCTAATGCAGGGCCTGTACCCAAACCCATGGCTAAAGGAGTGGACATCCTCAAGATTTTGAATCCCCCAGACGAGACCTTAAGCCATTCATTTCAATGCCCTGGCGTTACCAGCGATTTAGGGCCGCAATTGATCGTAGGTACCGAGTATTCATCGACAACGTCAAAGGGTAGTAGCATAGTAAGCCATATAAAAGGCAAAGAGATCAAGTCGTATTCCCCCCCTTCAACTTTTAAAGTACGTTCATCGTTGTCATCTGACTCACCCTGTTTATTGATCTCGTCTCAGACTTTCTGCAGCGGAATTGGCAACCCTCTGTCGATGAATCCTCCATTTTCCCTTGAGAGGTCTGCTGCTACCTTCATTAAAGAACGAGTTCCGAAAGAGCGTCTCTTCAACCCTGGGACACAACGCTATCTTCGATCAAGCTCATGTATGCATATGATGCTCTGACCTCTTGGACATCTGAATACTAATTTTCCATCGTCAAGGATGGCATCCCATTCTGTAATGCGAGGACTGGTGTATCATTAAATCTTCGCTATGAGGTAGGTCTTACTAAGGCTTAAATCTCATGGAATATCTCTTCATTTGAGGGTGAAGGTCATAGCATTCGGATCGTCGATAGTCAAACTTGATCCAGGTGAGTGTCTCGACAGAAGTGCTTAGGTTGTGAGTTTACCAGTGTCCCTTTACCTACCAATACAGCTCGCATTGCTTCTTCTAAGCCAACTATTTCTCTTGAGGCCGCGACCAAATCTGCTGAGGATACTCTCGATGGCAAGGTTCTCAAGCAGTACTACCTTGGGTATCTCGCCAAGGAGGATGGTTCAGCCGTCCTGACATCGTCTTCGTCGTCCTGGATGCAGCCATAAGCCGCCGGCTGAAGGCATTTGTTGATGCACACTCTGGATGCGTTGTTTCAATCGAGGACTTGGTGATTAATGCTTCTCTGAATACAAAGGCGTGACTGTCACTTGTTCATCTTGGTGTAAAAGCAAAGTAGGTGCCGCACAGCAGGTCACGCTAAAGGTAAATGGCAGGACAGTTGATGTATTACCCAGTCTTTGTTACAGCGTACGGTTGCCGAGAAGGACATGGTCTGTTTGACAGGACGGATCAGACATTTCCATCTGTACCAGGGGTCTTTGGCACTCCCATTCTGAGTTGTGACAATGACCGCGCAACCACAAAGTTATTATTTGTTTGAGACTAGTTCGGACAGAGTAAGATATTCTGAGTTACCAAAGGGTTCAACAATATTGGTGATAATATTCCAGGCTCCTAGAAGCAGCCTCTCGTATCGCTCGTTTCCGTGATGATCAAAATGTAAACAAACAAATCTTTAGAAGACGAACTCGCGATAGAGAGGGGGCAGGTCAGGCTCCTAGAACCAGCCTCACAATCGAGTAGTGTTGCCGGCAAGCCAAGCTCAACTTGGAGCTGACTTGTATTTCGATTCAAGTTTGACAGCTTGTTCAACCAAGCCAAGCCAAGCTCACATCCCATCAGCAGCTTACAAGCGGTGCTATTTACATGACCAAATTGAGTTGTCGCGGGCCGTCGTCGTGGGCGCATCCGAACTACCTGATTTTTGCCCGACTCACCATTGCCTTTAGACTTCTACTATCTAGCATATTAATGTCGTCGGGAATATACTACTCTTTGATTTTCTCGCAAATTCTCATGAGGTTTAACGACTTGGCAGCGATGGTTAGGGGGCTTGATTACTGGGAGCGTCAATGGTTCTTTCTAATCAGGTCAACGAACGAAATTATCCCCTATTTAATTAATTTTGCATAGCACTTGATGTTCTACCTGTGCAAGCGTCTGCTGTTCAGAAATTGTTCTTTGCGAGCACCTCTTTTCATCTAGCAAAATGACCTGTACTGGTCAACGTAACTGCATTCTCCCAAAACTTTACAAATCCAAAAATTTGTGGTCGACTACACAAAGCTATTAACAGCAAATACAATTGAGGAGCTGCTAAAGCACAGCAATATTACAAAACTTGGAGCACTCCTATTCTAATAGTTGTAGTAGTCTTTATATGATTGACGAGTCCATTGGACCAGTCACCGGTTACTGGTTACCGGTCACCACTCTCAGACTACTTATGGGAATGTGCGAGCTGGACTTGGCTTGCTTTGACATGCCGTGCTGCCGATCAGAGCTTGATTTAGCTGGACGAACCAAGCTCAACCAAGTTGGCCAGCTTGCCATGGCTTAGCTGGCTTGGCGGCAACACTAGTGACAGCTGCTGTACGAGCGCACCGAAATAGTGTTAATAGGTGCTCTCAATAAATGTAATAATCCCTCCCTTTCTTTCTTCGTTTTTTCTCTTTCCTTTTTTGGGATTTTATTTTATTTTATTTTTATTTTTAATATTCTTGCCACTAGCATCAGTATCGAG
>JAIUJM010000152.1:4918-24248 GCA_026262225.1 Inosperma sp. D86
CTGCTTAAATAGGAAAACAAGACGTTATTTTCATAATTGCCTCTGTGACGAGTGCACTATTCGGTTAGGCAAGAATGTCATAAGTAAGGGGTGTGTGTGTGCGCGCGCGAATTTGAAGACGAAAAATGACTCAAAATTGTGGACAGGGAAATACAAGGAAGGTGTAAAAAATGGAAAATCCCACCATGGGGCGAAAAGCCTCGATCAATTACATCACCCCTACATTGTGATTTACTGCTTTCTGGTAGCCTTGACTCATGAATCCCGAGCACGGGCGCTTCAGTATTTTGCTGTGCTCTTCTCCAATGGATCTCTGTACAATGTTTAATCAACCCAAACCAACTAACCCAGAAAAGGTCAATGATCTGAATCCGGAATTTGCGCCACTTGCTCTGACCCGTATCGACTGGCGGAATTTTTGGTTAAAAACGCAAGTCCGAACAGAGAATCCCAAAAATTCGTCCTTGGACAAAGGCACTATAAAAAGGATGTACCCACAACTGGACCCTCCAGGGTGCGCATGACCTGGAAACAAGGCAAATGCAGGGTTTGCGGAAGGTCGAGGCTCGTGCCATCATCACATATAGATCGGTGACTACAACCCCATCAGGTCGTGCTGCATAATGAGGTCCATTTCAAGGATAGCAGCAGTCAGGTGCCCCTGAACCAGAACGAACCAAAAATCTGGTATGTTGGAACAGCTTGAGCAGAGTAGCTTTTCTTTGTTCCTTTCGGAAATTACGAAAAAGAGGGCAAAGAACGGAAATGAGATGCCGACCTTTCATGCTGAAGCAATTGGTCATATGCCAACACCAGGTAAACCATTCCACAGAATCTCTCGGGGGAATATTCAAGCTGCACCCTGGAAGCCCACCACCTGGGCATCTCAGGATTAATTAACGAATGACCAAAATGGTGGAGTTATAGATATACTCCCCGTTTACGCATACGATTTCGCGTGATTCTAAGCCGCACAGCAAGAAGAGAATTGGAATACACACCTACGGCCTTGCTTATGACAAATATCTTCCGAGTAATCCGCTTGAAGTATCGAATCATCTGAATTAAAAGAGTTGTCCACCTTTCTTTTTTTGTTCGGACCGACTGCCTGCTTGGTACAATCCGCAGAATCCAGCGACCAACGATGATCGTTATCTTGAAAGACTAGTTAGGTAGACGTCGATCTAGTCCGACAAACCGCGAGATGAGTCCACGGAGCCTAAGGACGTCCCGAAGTCTTTCAGTCCCGGTCGTGCATCTCAGCAGGTAAAATAGCGCTGCTGTTACTGAAGAGAAGAAGGAATATCTCCTGTTCGACAGTGTAGAGTTCAAGGGTTTTCCACGTATCGAGTCCCTGATCGCAAGGTGAGGGGTTCGATCTGGGGGTCGAGGGAGACAACAGAAAGTTTTCGCGAACACCAGTCGCGCGTGCGTCGACATATTATAGAACAAGGTCAACTATTTGCCCCCAAAAGCAGAGGGGTACATCGTCCGAAGGTCCCATTCTGAGGTCATCAAAGAAGCAGGTTCATCGCTCCATGTGTTCGTCAGGGTGAAGGGCATTGACCGACCATAGTTTTGCTCTCACAAAAGTGAAAATGGTGCAGAGTGATCCCTACAGGGTAGATATTCCCAAGATCCTTGGTTGAGGACAGGATAAAACAATTCGTCTCTCCATTGGTCCCCTGGGTTAGGGGAATGATGCATGATGGTTGACCTCCTAATAAAAAAAAAAAGATCAGTATAAATTATGGAAAGCCGTACAATCTGAGAAGAATTGTAGGCGTGGCGTAACTTTGCAGCAAGTCGTTATTAATTTAAGACCCCAAAAACAATCGGGCTATGCCGTGCGTGTGAACCTTGAAACATCGGAGGTGCCGGGAGGTTAATAACGACCCCTAAAACGTAGGACTTATGCATTGGGAATCGCGGACGATCTTTCTAATCCCAGCCAAGTGAGCCTCGCTTTCAAGTTTCTCAGGCAGGTTATAGTACCTCTGGTTAGACATGGACCAAGGTAGCCTGGCCAAAAAGTTAGTGCGAGTGCATGTGGGGTTCATATCAATTGGGAAGGCTTCCGGAGTGATAAGTCAAAGAAGTATCGACGCAGAGTTCCATGCAGGAATTAGAAGCTTGAATGACAATTAATAATTGAAAACAGACATCAACGTGGGACAGAAAGGCCAACTGGAGTGGTGTGATTGCAGCTAGTTGAATGCTAATTTATAGCATGGGCTTTGGGCAATTTCGAATCATGAATGGAACTAATGAAGTCGACAACTTATCCAGACAGAGAAGTGCGTGGGTGTGACATAATCAGTCAAGATCACGTGGGATTTTCGGTGCGATCGATCGGTCATGTGCTTTCGTGATCGTCGCGGTCTGCAACCAATTTGAATCTGCAACTTCCAGTTCTCTGCTCAACCTCTTCTCGAAATACGGGAGTATAGTGCTGTACATTGTATTCAAGCGCACAAGATAGACAAAGCAAGAAAGGAAGAAATAAAGAAGATAGGGAAAGTCCGAGATGCGAGGATGTTGAGAGGTATAGTACTTGTAGTACACCAAAACTTGAACTTGTAAGTTATAATCGAGGTTGCGATAACATGACTTAGTCTGAGAAATAAAGTAGAATTGTGATGAGATGAAAGAGCCGGCATTCCGAGATGATAATGCAAGAATGAGGAAAAAGAGAAATAAAGAAAAAAGATGACGATCTACTTAAACAAGGATTTCCATTCATGATCGTGACTTTCTTGATTTAGCTTTCGGTTGTGTCGGTTTTGTCCGTGTCACGGTGGGTGATAATTGAGGGACAGACTTAGTCTTCTTGCTTGCAGACTCCACTCGGGCGGTTTTCATTGACCGGCCACGAGTAATCATCCCCTCTCGCGGCTGTGGTGAAGGATTTCGATTTTCTGCAACAACCTCCTCATCTAGGACATCAACCTTGCGTTTCTTGGTAGGCGATGACACAATTACGGTCTTTGAAGATTCCACCGAGACGGAGCGCCTGGTATCGTCGTCGTCGGCAACCACTGTTTGTTCTGACGAGTGAGATGTAGATCTGTTGCGCGAATGCAAGGACGATGGAACGTCGGAAATCATAGAAGATTCGTCGGGATTTTGGTTGGAAGGGATTTTGGTGAGAATGCGAGAAGATCGTGTTGATGGTGATGCTCTCCGCTTGGTACGCCCGCTTAATCTCGGGGTTGTTGCTTCGGAGATGATTGAGGAATCTGCGCTCTCTGCAGGTCCAAGGGGGGAGGGGACAGTTTTCTTGGGCTGCATTACCGCTCGGGACTGTTTATCCTCGGGAAGTTGGTGACCTTCAACAACCTTTTTCGCAAGCTTACGGAGACGCTTAAGGGGAGGTGCACCGTCTTCCACAATGTTAAAGTGTTGGTTGATGGTCACATCCTGACGGTCCTCAGCACCCCCATTACTGCGGAGCGCTCGTTTCTTTAACTCGATTGGTTGGAAGTCTGTTGGGTACCACTTCTTGAGGACATGAACATAGTAGTACTTCTCCTGGATCGCATTTACGATCCACCTGTATTCACGGGAGCCGATCCATGGTACTTTCGTCTTAATGAGTTTTGGCTGGTGCACTGCGAAAACATGGCAAACATTTGAGAACAATGCACACCGTAGTAAAAACAGTGAAGAAACGCACATGCAACAGCAGTAACTCTATCCGCAGTGTTGTAGTACGCTGAACTCGGCCAGAAAATCCAATGTGCGACGTCCCATGGACATTGCAAAACATCCAAAGCGGCCAACACAAAGATGATCTCGGAGGGGGCCACCAGCATTCTCCTCTCTTTTCTAACGAGATCGAGGTAATCTTGAACCGGAGGCCAGTCCGAGGCGTAGTATAGTCCATCCTCGTCCTCCCAGACACCCGGACTGGTTTCTGCTGGGGCAGGCGGGGTGGAGATTGGAGGTTGACCAGTTGCCGGTTGTGGTGCCCTGGTTGTAGAATTGGACATCGCCCGGGAAATTTGGATTGGTTCAGAGCGAGCATCTGAAGTGGCATATGTCCATCTGGAATAGATTGAATCGTCGATATCCATGGAGGATGAACAGTAAGCTGGGCAGCTCATGGATGGCAAGGTGTAGGAGTTGGTATTTTGGGAACGCGATGAATAGGAATGCGAGATGTAGACTGGCAATGCCAGAGACGACGAGGGGGAAGTCTTTTGGAGAACGAGGAAGATGGTGGTCGCTGGAAGAGAGAGCGGGTTCTAGCAAAGCGAGGAGGCGCATCATTTGCCATTTCGAGAAGCTGTATTTGCCTCCTTTTGTTCGTGAGAATTTTAATTCTGCCAGCGACCGAAAACAAAGAACACAATTCCATCTGTTGTTTCGTGGCCTGGCAACTCATATGTCGTTGATCTGAACACAATAATTCGCGGTACGCACAACGACGAGCATCGACCGAGTATAAAAACCCTGACAAGCCACTCTCAATCTGAAATCTCGGTCTGGCGGTCCGGGCGGATGTGAACGTGGTTGCAGATAATCAAAGATGATCAAGAGGCATGTGTTATCATGAAAAGTCGCACCATCCTTTTGTATACGGGGCACCCAAGTACTCAAGCCTTCTTTCAAGATTCAGACTCGCTGTACCGGTTGCCCGAACTCAAGTTGGGAAATCATGCGAGTAGGGTGAACAATCAAACAGCAAAAAGCTTTTTATAACAAAGGTCGACATCTGAATAGCTCTCGGATGGCCCAACCGAACCCGCTGCCCAACGCGGAAGAATTCAGAAATGTGACTGCTACAACGAGAGCATTGCACATTGTCATAGCTACGGCATGATAAGAAAAACTTGTCGCGACACCAATAAACACTTCTACGCGGAGCAAATCGGACTCGGCAATCGAGTAACCTGCAGAGTAATGGTGGAAAAAAAATTGCGTTAACTGAATGGGATTGGAAATGTGGGCGTTCAATAAGGCCTCGTTGTCGGATAGGTTCGGATGTGTTCCTTCGAAAACGGTGATTGAAAGTCAGCGACGTGGGCAAGATAAGGCTGGACTGGTAACAATGCTCCGGCCATAGAGTTGTGGCTCGTGTCATTCCATTCAAATACAACCCTAGGTAAATCAGCAGCGTTTAATTCTGACGTATATCATAAGTATGCGACATTCCCAAACATGCAAGGATACTCAACCTTATCCAGGTTATCCTCAACCTCCTCAAGCACAGCATTCCACAACTTGAGGTCTAGATCTGGAGTTGACACCACTAGAATTGCACGGAGGACCAGATGATGGCTTATCTTGAAGTTGAGTGAATGTATGGCCGTGATTGGATATTGGAGTGGGACCTGATCAAACAATTATGTCCAATAATTGAATCACAGTAGCCTTGCACTCACATCGGAATATTCCAAATTCCCCATGGCCATTACGGTACTCAGGCGGTCGGACGCCCATTGACTTGATCGAGAATCCAGAGCCAGCGTTACATCGACAAAGAGTCCATCATTGCCATCCAGCAACACTACAAATCCGGAATCAATATCATAGATCAAGACTCTGTCCTATTCCATCAGTATTTACCAAATGCAAGGTGCGCTAATCCTCACCTGCCTGCCACTCTAAGCTTTTTTCCCGTCAATTGAGAGTTAATTCCACACAACCGGGTCCGAATACCTGAATCAGTTTGCTGAGGCATACATCCGTGGTCTTATCTCATGGGTCTAGGGTAAGGAATAAGAAATGCGATTGAAGTGGAGTGTCATCAACCCAATCCATTGCTGAAACGTTGACAACGCGATCATGTGATACTTAATAGGAGATCTCCCTTGGATTTCAGCTCCGCGAGCTTAAGTAACATTCTCGGAATCAATTTAAATCCGAAAGGGAAGCAGGAAACGGGACCACACTGAAGGATGAATATTCAGAAGCAAGAGGGTAAAAGTTTAAATTTATAATTATCGTTTATGGTAACTGCGGCATTGGATCCCACTATCTTAACTGAGCAACCGATACACTTCTATTGGCTACGAATCATCGCTCCTACTTCGCTTCTTTGACTTGCGTTCGGCATCCCTGAGGGTGACACGTACGCCGTATTTCGATAATATCTATCAAATTCGTTGAAAAAATCAGAAATAGTAGATATGAGGGAGAAATTCATTACCTTAGTTAAGTCAGTCGATGGCTCCAGACCAGGAAAATCTCTAGTCGAGTAGACCTTGAATGACCCTCCGTACAACTCTGCCAAAGCAAAGGGACGGTCTCCTCCCGTGCCCGAGAAAAGATCGAACATCCTGTATCGCAGAATAAACACTCCCTCTCTCCTGACGGCGATATCCTATGACAGATGTCCACAAACAGATCAGTTTAGAACTCATTCAATGAGACAATGCCGTCCCCTCTCGATCTTGTGCAGGCAATCGGCTGGTCCATTTCCAATTCAAACAAGCAGGGGTTTATAATAGCGCGTCCCTGTGGACCCATAGGTTATCCATCGATCATTGGTTGCCAATGACACACATGCGACACCCTCCTTGCCGAAAGTTTGGATAATAGGACTTACCCCGAACACAAAGATCAGGGCCTTACGACCCCTATATTCCACCAAGGCTGGCTCGACAACTTTCTCTCCGACAATCGCAGGAGTCATCTTGGATGATTCCGTGACAAGGTGGTTGTCCATTCTGTAAACAACATCTGGAGGGGTTTCAGATTCCTTGAGATGACCCAACATAAGCTGTCTGCGAGGCAATTGAAAAGGCATCTGTGGTGGTCGGCTGCCATCCTTGTTTGGGCTCATGTATGGATGCAAAGGAAAATATGTGTAGGGATATGCGATCTGACTGGTCATCGAGGCAGGCTGGTATCCCCCACTTGAAGACCCAGGCGGCGATTGGGAATCAGGGGACCGCGGTTGATAGGAAAAATCTGGTACTGGAAACAAATCGACACTGCACATGAAGCCGATGTTCCGTACATTACTATGAAGTAAGGTTAGTGTCCTGGGTAAAGAAAAAATGAGAAGGACCATTACTCGTAAGTCAATTCCCGCTCCCATTGCCCCGACTCATCCGAACGGGACTCGAATATACGTAACAGGACGGCGGGGGGCGGATCCAATGGTCTCCGATCCACTTTCGCATACCTGCAATATAAATATCAGGCACGTTTGCAAGAAAAAAAATTGTTAGAAACGTTCTTTCGTCCAGACTCCGCCTTCTGTAACTCCTTCAGTTCGAAACGAATTCTTCGTCCTGCGAATTGTCCAGAAGTAAATGAAATAGGGTCACCGATGCCCGAAGACTGGGTGCCTATGTTGGCGGGATGCGGATTATCAGTCCCAGTTGTCTGGCGGTGACGTAGATTCCACCCTAAGTCCATCAAAGAGGATCGGCGGGATTCCCAAGGTGACTTCGAGCACGTTAGTGCGGGATGTCAGAGTATGAGTGATTGATGATGCCTTGCGAACAAGCAAATGGCGTAAGGTCTAGGAATTGGACGCATAGTAAGTCTGGGTGAAGTTGTTTTCTATATATCAAGGGCAAGGTCAATCCAATCTTGTCCGCTGCCGGGTCAACCCGTTCTTTGGTGTTCAGATAGAGTTTGAGATAATGCAACTCTGTTCGCGGAATTTGTCTTGTTCCATAAATGCTTTGCAGTTAGAAACCCACTTACTGTATATATCTGATGACCTATACTCTTTTCATCCACAGGCTGAGAAGAGAAGGTGTCGACTGAAATGTAATCGTCCGCCATTGTCACGGATCTTGCCAATCCGGCGAACAATTCCAAGTATGCCGAACCTTGTGTTCCTGTGGAGGACCTTGTGGAGCGAGACTATAATTTTCAAGAGACACGCTAGAATCAGCAGTGTCCAGCTGTAGACAGATCTCTTCGTGAAGTCCAGAATCGTAGAATGCACTGGATTCCGTGAGGGACCGAGGAAATGTGGCAAGTTGCAAACTACTTCCCAGGAACTGCGCAAAGAAAAAACGGTCAACTTCGGAGCTGTTAACCGACACAAAAGGCCTAGTCCGCTCCCATCCGGAAGGAAATGTAATACTATATCGTCATATCGCTAACTATTTTCAGAGCAAGTGGTCAATGCCAAGGTGGAAGGGAACACCGTTCAGATTTAATTGTTCGTCCGGGTCTCGTGACAAAACGTTTTTACGAACTGAGCTCGCCTCGAGGTTTATCACGATGAATAATCTCGTAAAACGAGTTTATCAATACATACAGATATACTACAAGCAGAATCTGGAATGATGATCAATATAACTTGCCCAGAAAGCGATGATAAGAAAACACGCACTAATGCAGATGTGTACCTACAGTTCCCAGGATGGAGGGGAATATACAGTAGGTTAGATATCGAATCTACGGACAACGACCTTCCCACCAATGGAACTGACTATCCGTCGTTCATCAAAAGAGATTGTGCCGTTAAGTGCATGTGATGCCATTTCTGACAGACTTTTGTCAGCAGCCGCTACTTCTGCACCACATCCAGCTTCAAGATCCCAGACCCAGATACTCCCATTCGAACCTAAGCTGATGCACCTTCCATCGGCAAGTGCCACGGCAGAAACGGCACTGGTGTGACCATGCAGCATCCTGACAAAATTGAGCTTTGGTGGAGAAGCAGATATGGAATTTGAATGTGCAGGAAGAACGAGGCGGTAGAGTTGGAGACTCGTGCACGAACGGTTATTTTGAACAGTGGTAGATGGCGGAGATTGCCTGAAAACGCTATTATCGTCTCCACGGTGTCCGCATCCAGGTGCTAGAATAACCCATTTTCCATCTGTCTGCGCAGCTGACACGTTCAAGATCTTGCGACCCCACTGTTCTCGCATGGTATGCAACGCGGCAGCATCAATCCACCCACTCCGTACATCAAATGCCCTAATTGTTCGGGCAGACATAACAGCTAGGGTAGGGGCCGAAGGATACCGAAATTCCTCCATGAATGGATGAACTGAGACCGGTAAACCATTAAGGCTTGGCAGGGTTGCATCGGTAACTCCGGCAACTCTGGAAACTATTATCTCAGTAGCACCTATCGTCCAATGCTCAGGGAAGACAGGCGTAGAAAACGTAATGACGAGTTTGAATTGCGCAGTTGAAGGACAGGAAAGCACAAGGGAAGCGGGCGAATAACACGTGAAGGTGGTCCACGTTTGTGAGTGTCGTACATGGCCATTGGAAAGGTCGTAAATAGAAAGTGAAAGAGGATCAGCGAGAGTCACAAGAAGTGGATGATAATAAGCTGTCTGTGTGATGGTGTTTGACGAAGGCCGGGAGGGTCGGTACATGAAGGCTTTAGAAGCTGATAATGGATCCGTGGCACTAAAGGAGAAAACGAAAAAATCGCCCGTAGATAGGAAGCATGCAAGGGATAAACGTCCAGATATGGGAGGGGCTTGGTCCAGCGCCAAGGAGGTTATTCGAGCAGGACCCGGTTGGGATGGCTCACAATGCAAGGTACTTCGATTGTAGCAATGATCAGAAATTGAGATAGTTGGCCGTTCAGAGAGATGTGAAGATGCAGTAATAATTAGCGGGCCAGCCAAAACTATGTGCACGCTTTCGTCTCCACCGAAATAGTTGGAACTGCAGGGTAAAGTAGACCCTGGACTCAGGAGCGACGATTCACTGTCCTCCACAAGACAGCGTCCTAAACATTCAGGAGTAGAAGTACTCTTCGGTCTCTGTGTTCAAAACTGGTGACGAACCTCGTCTCCAGTTTGTGCTTATACGAAACATCCATTTCCAGATCTTGGACTCGTCATTCGGCGCTCTTCCTGGCAGTGGTCGTACTTCTCGCCCATCCCTCCGGATGATGAAGCCTCGTGAGCCCCTTAAACGGCTTCTACCATATTCTCGAACGTATAACTTCCTCCAAAGTTCGTTGTCGCCTGCCAATCTTGCCCAGTTTCGACTCACTGATTGAGTCAGGCAAAGATCCATCCACGTCAGGTAGGAAAAGATGTCAAGAATGAGTTCGTCGTATAGCAAATTGTCAAGACTTAGTTGGGACACATTTGGGAGCCTACATGGCACTGCAAGGTGTACCCGCTTCGCAGGAGGTAGAACACTTGGAGATTGACAACGCTTTGACATGGCTGAAGGATACGCCTCCGACAGGGAGTGGAACGGGAATGCATCACGTTACTTGAGCCGCCATTTCGGCAGCTTTATTCCGAAATAACACAGAATCCATATTGGGTATTTCTGATTTGCAATGTCGTCCACCATGGCACCGTCTCGCGGTCCACATCCGTTGGCTAGAACTCTCCATGTTGTCCTAAACAACCATAAAGGATCAGTAAATGTCGCACGGTACTCAAAGGGAACAGCTAAATATATTTTGACTGGAGGACAAGATCGAACCATTAAACTTTGGAATGCCAACCTAGGAACGGAAATCAAAACATTCGCTGCGCATGGGTATGAAGTACTTTCTGTCACAGTGTACGTTGATTTTTACACAATGATTATAGACTCTTAATGAGCTTTGATTGTGAAGATCGCAGGATAATGCTAAATTCGCGTCATCTGGTGGTGATCGTTCCGTCTTCGTCTGGGACGTGGCCACGGGGGCAACTACTCGGCGCCTATCTGGTCATATGGGCAAAATACACGTGGTTGATTTCAATGAGGACGCCAGTGTGGTAGCGAGCGGTGAATTCGTTGTCTATCTGTTCTGCTACCTTTCTTATCCTTACGACTGCTATATCAGGTTCATACGACTCAACTGTACGATTATGGGATCTTCGGTTCGATATTCTGGATTTCTCCATTCGGTAGAAAAGCTTAACAAGTTTCTCAGCGCGCAGACACGCCAAGCAATCCAAACTCTAGAAGAAGCTCGCGATACCATTCAAACTTTGCATGTTGGACCTACCTTCATCGTGACAGGCTCAGTTGATGGACATGTTCGGACTTATGACTTACGAATGGGCGAATTCCGCTCCGATTTCATTGGAAGTATGTCTTTTAACATTGTTGACTTCCTGTGCCCGATCGCAACACTGTTCAAGGTCCCGTTACATCCGTTATACCAACGCAAGACGCACAAACACTCCTCGTGGCCAGTTTGGACAATCACATACGATTGATCGATGCAGCAACAGGGAAAATGCTCAACAAGTTCATCGGTCACACAAATGAATCTTATCGTTGCCGCGCTTGTTTTGGTCACGGAGAGGCAAGCGTGGTTTGCGGCGACGAAAAGGGACAAATCTGGGCTTGGGACTTGCTTGATGTAGGTCTTATGTTGGTCCATCAGGCTTATAAAACTAAGCAAATCTAATAGGGATCGATACTACAACCAAATCCTCCTCCAGTTGTACATAAGAGGCTCGTGACCTGGACGGAACATCACCCACTAGAATCAAGTGAAATGATAACCGCTAGTGCGGACGGAACTGTAAAAGTTTGGAGACTTCCAACTCCTGACTAGATTTTAAACGAACCAATCGAGAACACAGATTAGTATCAAACTACATGGTCTATGAAATGAAATGATTTTCATGATAAGGGTGTCATGACGCAAGAGCCGTTCATTGCATTGTATTCACTACCGTTTTGCTTGATTCATGGCATCTGCGTCAGCAGATTAAGACAGTGATAAGAATCGTTGGCGGGGATCACACACCTCTACGCGTCGCATCCTCCAATAATTGTGTGTCTACGTGTTCAGCAGGTAATTGCACGTAACGGACCACCGATCCGCGAATGAAACAATTCTTTACGGCCATCTATTAGCGGACGATCAGGATACCATCTTAATATCATAGTGGCATTTACCATGTGTGGATGTCGTGCCTCATCGGCGACCTCTATATTATCTAGTCTGATATTCAAGAACCTGTGGGTCAAATTTAGGAAGGAAATATGCAATGAATGCCTGGTTTCATACTGGTCAACCGATTTCAGAACGCCAGTGATTGAGAGGTCATTCTTCAGCTCAACTGTGACCTTCTGGTCTGTGAGAGTTTTGAATACTGAGAAAATGAGCTGGCGACTTGATCATTAATCGACCTGTAAGACGTGTCGCTAGTTAACTGACCATCGAAACTTAACACTAATGGTTTGAAGAGATCAATCGAAGAATGCCTATTGATTGTTTGCATATGTTAGTTCTATTTGTATGATTATTTGATGGTCTAAATCCTTGGACACTTAAAGGCATATATTTTGCGACATTACAAGCCATGGTCATAGTCAGCGGAAATTGTGTATGCTATTTTTTGCACCCATGGACAAATTGTGATATGGAAAACAAAGAAACAAATTAGCCATGCTTCTGTTTCACGGTCTTGAGCTTCCTGACGTAGAACTAGAGGCGAAATCAATAAACGATCAAGGTTAAGGATAATACTTTTACCTCAAGCTCCTTGCCTTCAAGGATGTAACCGTCAGCACGGCCAGACTGACCAGGCCGTGAAGCGATGGAAGCGTATAGACGACCAGCAGCAAATTGTGATTCAAGAAGTGTATCAATTTTAGCCTCTGCACAGTGTATGTGAGATAAGGGTTATAATGATACGGAAAGACTAACCTTTCTTTCTGGCGTCGAGGTTGCGTTGGGCATGATTTGATCGTTTCACTGCATCGGTAGCCCCTTCAGTCTGTGCCGCAGCCTTGCCTTTTTTTGTTATGGGTTGTGCATACTGATAAATTGCAAATGAGAACCGTTGTAGTGCTGCAAATTTAAGGAATCACTGACATGGGATTCGTACCACTGGCGGAAAGGTGTAGCATCGACTTGAATGATAGCACCCTTGACCAATGTGTTGGTGCGGACAAGTTCGTTGTTGGAGGCATTGTAAACCTTAATAAATGTAAGGGGGAATGTACAACCCACGAAATGTAGAATACATACCACACTGATAATTCTTGTCTTGCGAGTAACATGCTCTGATCCCCATGCAAAGTTTCCACTCTCAAGACGAAGAGCCCGGTACTTCACATTTCCACCACGAACTCTGACTTGGTGAATGCGCTTGGGGCCGACTTTGGTGTTAGCTGGTTGACGGCCAAGCTCGAACTTTCTCTTCTTGCGATAGTGGGCCCTTTGGGCACCAGTCTCCGAACGTTTATGACGAGATGAACGGGAAATACCTGTATAATAGGATTAAATGCCTTGGCCAACTTTGAAGACCAGAAAGACAGCTCTTACCCATGTCGGAGAGTCTTGAGGATGGCGATCTTGTTGAGCAGCCAAGTTTGTGATGATACAAACATTAAGGTTTGCCAGTTTTTGAAACTCAGACAGGCAATTCCCGACAGCCATATTCGCTTCCTCACCAGGGCTTACACCTGTTCGTATAATATTGACAGGGTTATTGTCACTATTGAGTTATTCGGAATGTCATTGCCTTTACTCGTTTCCGTGCTTTTTATCTGCTTGTGCTTTCGGATATAGGATATCCTGCAATTCTATAGCTTAACGTTCTATTCCTTTTGCTTCTGAACCCTCGGATTCTTCGCCTCGCTGTCGGGGCGTGGCATTGCGCCCTAAAAAATGTGTATATAAGAAATCTCAACTTGGTTGCATAGTCTTCATTGCACCATGCCTCTCTTCAAGTATCTTACTATTCGTCGCCTTCGACGGCGGCCATCAGAATATTTCCCAGAGGACCCATCGGACTCCGCACCTAATAACTTGATGAAAAGGGAACTTAACAGGCTCATTAGCACCGTGAAAGATTCACCCACGCGCGATGTTCGATCTAGTAATGTGTTGTTTTTATTTCATTTCGGATCCTGATTTCAGATATGTAGTCTTTTCTCGCAGAGATGCAGACTTTCTTGTCTCTTTACAGGAGGTATCTTTCCGGGAAGGCGCAAAACAACAAAGTGCAAGTCGTCTTTCCAAGAAATGATAATTTGAAATTGCTAACAGCGAGGTAGAGATTGGAGCAAAGTCAGGCGACCTTCTGAAGAACATATTATCAACTACGGCGACCTTCCAAGGGGCAATTCATCCAATCTGAGCAAGCTTGCTGTCCTCAAGCTCAATGGTGGGCTCGGAACTTCAATGGGTAAGCCTAAAAACTGGGATCTGTGTCATGATCTATGCTTCACAACCTTATCTGCCAGGAATGGCCGGAGCCAAGAGTGCACTGGAGGTTCAAAATGAGTCTACGTTCCTAGACCTCATCGTCCAACAGATTGAGCATCTCAATACAGCGGAAGGTTCGGATGTCCCTTTACTTCTGATGACCTCTTTCAACACAGAAGAGGATACGATCCGGATCATTAGGAAATATGTCAACCGTCAAGTCAAGATTACGACGTTTAACCAGTCAAGGTACCCGCGGATTTTGAAAGATACGATGTTACCTTTCGCAAAATCTGTTTACGAAAGTAAAGCCGCATGGTATCCTCCTGGGCACGGGGACCTTTACACCTCATTGTTGCGATCTGGCATTCTCGATCGTCTGCTGGCTGAAGGCAGAGAATATCTGTTTGTGTCAGATTCTGATAATCTTGGCGCTGTGTCTGTATTATTGGGTAATTTTCCTAGCAAGGGAAACTGATCGCATTCATTCAGCGTAGATAATCGCATCCTGCAACACATGATTGACACTGGAAGTGAATTTGTTATGGAGGCTACCCACAAGACCAAATCAGATGTTACAGTGGGTTTTGATGCACTTATTCAAGCATTTCGTAAGTAGTTCTGACTGTGCATTCAGGCTGGAGCAGTAGTCGGTGAGTGTGAGAGAAGGGCCTACACATGTCGTCCCGATTCTGACATGGACTATGTTCAGACTATGATGGAACCATTCGATACATTGATACTGCGCAGGTGCCTCCAGAATTCAATGAAAACTTCAATGATGGTATGCAAGGAATGTATCTCGCCCTTCACGATTTCTCACAGAAATTTTCAGCCCGCAAGTTCAAATTTTTGAATACCGACAATCTGTGGATCAATCTCAAAGGTATGCCAACTGAAAGTGTTGCATTCCATTCTTTCAGTTAATTCGGGATTGTAGCCCTCAAACGGTCACTGCAAGCAGGTGACATTCAACTTGACATCATCTCCAAAACCAAGATTCTAGAAGACGGACGGAGCATCGTTCAGGTGTACACCGACATATCTCCTATTTTGAACCTGAAAGCTCATTCATAACTTACTAACAGCTACAAACAGCTGCTGGCTCTGCCATCAAGCATTTTCAGAATGCCAAAGTCCTCAATGTCCCCAGATCGCGCTTCCTGCCTGTCAAGAACTGTTCAGACCTCCTCCTTGTCAGGAGCGACCTTTTTGTCCTCGAGCATGGACGTTTAGTGATGAACCACAACAGATTGCTTGATAACATGCCTGTTATTAAGCTTGGCGGACACTTTAAGAAGGCAGGACCTTACCATTGCTGTGAAAGACCTTTGTTGCTTACACTCACATAACAGATCCAGCAATTCCAGAAGCGTTTCGAGCAGATTCCGAATGTCATCGAGCTTGACCATCTGACAGTGTCAGGCGATGTATATTTCGGTCGTAATACAACACTTCGTGGGACTGTTATCAGTAAGTGCTGGTCTTTCGGCGTAGTTCCAGGTGCTATATTATCATGCTCTTTCAGTAATCGCTGACGAAGGGCAGCGCATCGACATACCGGATGGATGTGTGCTGGAAAACCGTAAGTTTTATTTCTTCCTATTCTTTCCTAGATTAAATGCCAACTTTTCATTGTAGGTTTGGTCTCTGGAGGCCTGAGTATGATTGTCAGTCCATTTTGTGGGTAAATAATCTAAGATTGATGTTCTAACTTTGGTTCTGGCCAGGAATTGTGACATTATGTCCAGGACTATATCTATTATGTGCTTCTAGACGTTGATGTGAGCCGCTTTGGCGGCGGAATTCCCTCATTTTGTGATACATTGCTCTTATAATCTTCGGAGAATGGAATACCATGAATTATGAAGGACACAAGAGGACACATTTGTCTTCCTGGTAAAACGCCACAAAGCAATGTAAGGTTTGATGCGTGGAAGTTGATTTCCTAATTTAGTGTTTTATTCCTGAAAAATACAATGAGCGGCTGTTTGGTATTTTCAGCAGTATAACTGCATCAAGCCGTAAGATAGTAAGTTTTTCAAAGTAGATAGGCAGCTCCAAATATGAGAATGTTAACCAAAATCTTGTCCGTTCAAGTAATATTACATGTGACCAAGTATTTTTTGCTCGACTCAGTCCTCCGCACAATTCCGTTTAATGTTCATCCCTAGAATCTATGCCTGACAAATGGTGAAGGATATAGATTTTTCAAAGTTCCTGGATACCCATGTCAGATAGACTTGCTCACAGAAGACGTGTTGTAGGATAAACTCACGATCATGTTCAAATTTCCAGAGAGGAGTCTGTTCTCAAGGATACACCCATCAGGAATATCGATCCTCTGGCCTTCATTGGCCACAACAATGACAGTTCCACGAAGAGTGACGTTGCGTCCAAAGTAAACATCTCCAGTAACCGTCAAATGGTCGAGCTCGAGAATCTTGGGGATCTTCTTAAATCTCTTCTGGAATTGTTGGATCTTATTTCAGAATAAAATGAGCGCCAATCAGTTCTCCAGCCCAGCTCAAAAAAAGATCAACCTTACTTTCTTGAAGTGATCACCCAACTTGATAACTGGCGTAGTCTCGAACATTCTCTGTGGGTTAATGATCAACTGGCCGTGTTGAAGGGAGTAGATATCACTCTTGATCAACAAGAGATCCGAACAACTCTTGACAGGCAAGAAGCGCTTGCGAGGCACATTGATACCATGTGCGTTCTTGAAGTGTTTGATCGCTGCTCCTGCGGCCGTCTCGAGTTGGATAACAGCGTGACCATCATCGTTGATTTTAGGGTTGATGATGATCTCGAGATCCATGCCTTCGTTGTCCATGATACGCTTTAGTGCCTTGAGATTGATCCAGAGGTTGTTAGTGTTGAAAATCTTGAACTTCCGAACTAGGAAGAGATATAGATAAGATAAACAGAACATCAATTAAGATTGTTAACAATTACCTGATTTGAAGTCTTCAACGTGCTCTGAAGGCACCTGGGCAATTTCCAGCAAACGGATGGAGCCGTCATAGTCTAGTTTGATATCAAGATATTAAACCATTTCTTAACAATTCGGAAACCTACCGACGAGAGTACCACCCTTGACGTCTGCCTTGGTCTTGTCAGTGACTTCCATGATGAACTCGGATTGGGTGTTGATCATGTGTTGTAAGATACTCTCATCGACGCTGCAGAATAAAACAAAATTAAAAAGGAGCCGAACGAAGACCGAGAAGACACTTTACACCGCTCCCAAGTTATCCGAGTTAGAAACGAACAAGTACTCTTTTCCATCCGCAATCAATTGATTGAGAACACCAGAGTGAAGCAGGGCATTGTAGAGATCGCCATGACCGGGAGGGTACCAGTGCTTCTTGTCATCATCGGCAGTCTTCGGGCAAGGGAGGAGGGTTTCTTTGTAGATACGAGGGTAACGAGACTGGTTAAAGGTGGTGATGCGAACCTGTTGATTCGCGTACTTTTTGATGATGCGCAGGGTATCGTCATGGGTGTTGAAAGACGTCATGAGAATGAGAGGAACATCAACGCGATGGGTTGTGTTGAGGTGCTCAATCTGACGGACTGTGAGATCAAGGAATGTCATGTCATCCTTGACCTCGAGAGCACTCTTGGCACCGGTCATACCTAATGTCAGATATTGGGAAATTTTCGATTGTAAGGATGGTATGCGGGCTTACCCATGGAGGTACCGAGACCACCGTTAACTTTGAGAACGGCGAGCTTGTTGAGGATGGAGACGTCCTTAGGTTGGGGAAGATCAGCATATGGGATGATTTGATCTTCAGCCGGAGACTTGATACGATCCCAATCGCTGCACAGGGAACTGAGTAAAGCCAAGTAAGAAGCAAAGACAAGACATAACATACAGATCCTGCGATTGGGCACGTTCGCTGAGGTAGCGGGTAAAGAGGAAGAAAAAGGACTGCATCTCTGTGTCGAAGTGCTAAACCCCTGAGTTAGTCAACTGCGCTGGCAAGGATGGTGACGGCTGTCCTGACCTTCTTGGTGGCGGGCTCCTCTAAAGTGGAGACGAGACGAGAGATTTCATTGCGCATGGACTTTGCAGCAACGCCAGTGGTCGCGGTCTTGAAGTCAATATGGCTTGTACCGCGCACGCGGGCATTGTAAGAGTCGCTACGGGGCATCAGTGAGGACGACATGCTAGACGATGATGAGCAAGGCGACGAGAAGGACGTGAAGGAGAGCAGAAGATACCTGTAGATATGTACCGGAGCAGTCGTCGTTGTGGAAATAAGTTGTGGAGCGGAAAATGTGCGGGTCAGAGGAGTCCTTGTTGGTCTGTGATGGCGCTTGAAATGCTCAAGATCTTCGATAACCGGTTCCTCTTGGATGGTCCGGCAACTGCTCGTCTTTATATTGGTCTTCACGGACAAACGTGCATGCATACACGTCTTCTTCCGTACTTTACCAAAGTCGGCTTTTATAAAAAGTATTTACTCCTTGGCTGGTCAAAACAGGCTTTCTTATCAGCCGCTCTATCACTTAACACATGGCCCCTGTTTCCCTAACTTTTCCCGGCTCTTCCGGTCTGAGTTTCGTCGCCTCCTGGTCCACTCCTTACAGGTAACATGTTCTGAAGAAAACGTAATATTTCCTCCGGATGGTACTCAATCGATTAGTAGTAGTACACCATGAGGCCGCCATTGTATACCCGCACGTCTGGGAGTTCCCAGTGGCGCAACCGACGACCCTGAATACATATTACAAGTGAGATAAAAGCGAGCAGGGTCATAATGGCTTCCCTAGGGTGCAGTCCCCCAATCACGACCAGCACCTCGGCCGATGTACCGCCAATGACTAAACTTCTTGCATTAGGACCTCGCTCCGGTCTTCCATCTGTGCTTCGTTCAAGGAATATGATCCCGTCGGCAAATAGACAGCCCTCGAGAAGAATTTTAAAAATCAACGTCTTGTCGGCTGTCTGTTTCAAATACCTATCTCCGGAAGTCGTAGTGGGTCGTCGGTCTGACAGTGATATATAAAAATATCGTTGGCACTCGTCATCCACTGTCAAATTAATTTCTAGTTGTCCTGCGGGTGCAGAGCGCCAACATCCACCCATGCATCTGTGACAAGCTTGATAGGATGTGAAACTTGCAGGGGTACGAGGAACGAGGAGCGCGGGTTGGGTGGGGTGAAAGAGATAACGAGCATATCCTGCATTTTAAGCATGCGCAGAAGACGTAAAGCCAGAAGTTCCGGGTCAATGCGGTCGGTAAATGCCAT
>JAIUJM010000153.1:0-24234 GCA_026262225.1 Inosperma sp. D86
GGTGTTTAAAACACGGTTAAAATTGTTTTTTAAACTGTTAATAACAAATTGTTTATAAACATTTAAAAACAGGTGTTAAAAATTGCTTCCGGAGACCAAATGTTATTAACTTTGTTAGAAATTTTCGGCGAATTTTCAACGATACCCTAAATGTTTGGGATAGAGAGCACACAAAAAATACTTCACTGCTGGCAGATACAACTTGCAGTGCGAAGATCTCCAGCCTAGGTAAGTACAGTACACTAAAGGATACATAATCCATCCCACATCTGCCGTCCATCTGATCACAACCACGACCCCACAATCAGTTCCTAGATGATTAGAACGCAGCTACCTGCAGTCAGCGTCAGCTCCGGTTGAAATTTCTGCACTTCAAGTCAACATAGAACGTTTACGTTTGTCGTGATGTGTGGTAAGCAACGCGGATCATAGTTCTACATGTATCAAAGTCTCAACTGAGGTAGACTCTGCATGCATAACCGTATCCAAAGAGGGTGAGTCTGTGGTTGGGGTTGGGCGTAGAGCGTCGGACAATATCGATAAAATGGCAGTGACCACTGGGGCGGGTACCGACGAGGCAACAGAAGTAGTGGCAGAGGAAGAGCTCGATGAGGAAATGATGACAGCCGACTTGCTATTCTCAACGTGTCGCAAAAGTGCCCCGTCGTTGCTAAAGTTAGGCAGGTACTTTGTCCACCAAAACGCTATCCTGAGGCCTCTGTCCACAATGCGCTGTTTCAGGATAAAGAGGACCACAAGAACGAAAAAAGTAAAAGAGGAGAGGATGAGCATTCGATCCAACCAATCAGATTTTTCTAGCGCAGTAATGAGTTGTTTCGAGGTGGACATGACGGATGAGAGCGTATCATGTTGTAGTGATGTAGCACGCAACGACGAGCTTGAAGAGTCGAGGAGTTGAGTCGATAGAACCGAACGCTCTAGTTCAGTCTGCATAAGAGTGATGGTGCGCCTAAGGGCATCGGTGACATCCGAGTTGGCCTTCATCAACAGGTCGTCACTGGCGATTCAAAATTCTAGTCAAGTATTACATTGTAAGAGTGAAGTAGTACTTACGTCGACTTTTCGTTCATACTTTGCTCCTTCTCCATAGTGGGCATGGAAAATAATTCATCTCGAATTGACTTGTTTTGTGAATCAATGACACGTTTGGATGCAAGTAAAGCAGCACGGGTGTCCTGTCGTACACTTGGTTATTTATGGAATTAGATTGAGGCTGAGAGGAACATAATTCGAGTTTTTCTTACCTTTGAATCTTCGTTTTGAATTCGTCTACAATCCGCCGCAGCTCTCGCCTGTTCTTCTCACGTTGTAGGTCGTCTACCATCACTTCGAGATCCTACCACTGATCCATGAGCAGAGGATAGACGATGAAACAACGACAGCATTTTACCTGTATTTGCTGCGTGAGCAACATAGTATTCCCCCGAATTCTTTCAGCAAGGGTTTGCTGTGCTGCCAAAGGGCCAATGCATTTGCGTAAGTCAGGAATTTCGACTTCATTGAGGTGTTGATACCGCTTCTCAGCCGCCGAAATCAAGGAAATAGCCTCCTCTGGCAATTGTACCGGAATTGGTGCCATAGTTGTTTCAATGTTCTGAGTCCTGAATCAAAATATTAGTGACCAAATGGAAGTTGGAAAGATGTGCGTGGGAGCCTTGTCATTGAACTGCGTATGTCAACATGTCGTGTGCGGCAGCAGGCTGTAATCCGTATCTTCTGCTCAGATTCAAAGGACAAGCTTAACCGCCCTCTCCTGCTGGACTATTGGCAATTTCAGTTAAACCGCATATGGTTTTTAAAGGACCTGCTATTGCCAATGCTCAACGCGCTTCCTACCTTCAAAACCTCAAATGTCACAGATCTAACGTTCCAACCCACGAAGTAGCATCATCAGGGGATCCAAGTGAAGAGTTAACAAAGGTGGAAGCAGAAGTTGAAAGAGTGACTAGTGTTCTAGCAAATCTTCTCAGTCAAGTTCACGACCTAAAGGCCCAGATTAATACGACAAAGAGTCCTTTTCTGCGACTGTTACCTTCAGAATTAATCGCAGAAATCTTCGCATTTTGTCTGGAGATACCTGCTCCGGACGATGAACCGAATGCAGTTGACGGCTCCGTCCCATTAAAGCTGGGATCGGTCTGCACTGCATTTCGCACCATCGCATGGTCTACGCCTTCTCTATGGGCTGCAGTAGTCCTCGATATCAAGTCAGCCTGGAAGATACCATCTCAATCTATTTTGTTGTCGGATTGGCTTTCAAGGTCAGGTCAACTTCCTCTCTCAATTTGGCTGAGTTCGTCAGAGGACGTGCATTGGGCATTGGCTCACCCCGAATTACTCTTGAAGGCTATAAATTCCTTTTCTACAAGGTGGAGTTACGTTGATATTCGACTACCTTCATCATGCTATCGGTATCTTCCTCCCTCTAATGAGCCTTTGCCTATGCTACAATCTCTGACGCTCAAGCCCCCAGGAGGCCAAGGAGACCGTACGCATCGACTTGACGTTTGCAAGGCACCCCTACTCAAGCGGATAAGTTTACAGTGCCTCTACCTCCGCTCTATCAAATTTGCATGGGATGCTCTAACAACGCTCGAGCTGGAAGCATTCTACATTGATGAAAGTCTCGAAATGCTTCGTCAGGCCTCCAACCTCGCAAACCTGTATATTCGTCGTATATTGGGCGGAGATGACAGTCATCCACTCCCAGAAGATCCCATTGTTCACCCTACACTGCGCTCTCTCACCCTTGTCAACGACAGAGGGACAGACCTTGCCGTCATGCTCAATAAAATTACAACCCCGTCACTCTGCAAACTGGAGTTTACTGCAGATGGAATGAGCTACGTACCGTTTAGTCCCCTCATCAACCTAATCATTCGATCTTCATGTTTTTTGAAGATCCTCACCATCAGGCAATGTTCCATACCGGAGAAGGAGTTCAAGAACCTCCTCGCTTTGGTCCCATCACTCCAACGTCTTCATATTGACATGATCGTTGGACGTCCCTGCACAGCCAGACCGGAAATTGCGCCGTTGACGGATGACATTATACAATCCTGCAACCCTCTTGTTGCATGGGAAAACAAGCAGGCTTGTCTACTCCCAGACCTTGAAGTGCTTTCGTATCGCGGTGTACAAGAATTTACCTGGACACCTCTGCTGAAGATGATTGAGACAAGGACAGGACCTTTGGTTTACAGTCGTCCTGGCTGTACAACTACACAGGTGGCACGGTTAAAGGCGATTAACCTTCATTTGACCCTTTTCGCAGAGGAAGAGGTTTCTGCTATTTCCCTACTGAAAAAGCCACATTCTAGTGATTTCACGTTCTATCTAGAAACAGAGGACAGGCTATAGGCTTCTTCGTTTCATTTTTTAAAGCTCTTGTTCTATCTTAGGCTTTCTATTTGTCGTAGCGCGCATCTATCGTTCAACTTGTATATCACCATCGTATTACTTGTCTAGGTATCAGGTTCCTGGTATCGAACAAAAAGTACACATATGCAATTACTGATTGAAGGGAATATTTATGGCAATTCGATACAATTTAGGAAATGTAAATCGTATACTCCCTTCCAAGCACTTTTGTGATCAGATTGACCATTGAGTCTCTTTCGGGGGGGGGTTTCGTCGTCCCGAAACGTTGGCGATCAGAAATGCTTGACCCCTATCCGAATTGACTCGAGACAACATGCCATAAGGCTGTTCTTGAGAGTTGGACCTGCGTACGTTCTTTGTTCACAACTTCACAAGCACCAAACGTCTATCTTCCAATGACAGTTACTCTCCAGATTTTCAAAGGCTGCCTCGCTCTGCTTGGTTCAGATATCAACCATCTAGCGGTCGAGGCCCTCAATGCCCTTGGCAACTTCAAGCCCGAAAACTTTTCTCCTCAAAATCAGCAGGAATACCACATAACGGTTCTGTCAAAGGACGAGTTAAGGACAGTACCAAAGGAGAAGGTCGATGCAATCAAGTTGGATGTCCGCCATTTATTTTCACTTGGTGTTGGAGGCAAAATTCGAGCAGGAGTATTTTGGGTGGTGATCATCTGGGCAGCTGGGCAACAAATTCGCAAACAGCTTGGACTTGCACAAAAACATTTTCACATCACCTTGTCTTCAAATGATGTCCACGATGTCGATAAAGGTATCAACTCTCTCCTTTCACCTCCCGTGCCAGGGTCTATGAGAGCCGAAGTATTGGATCATGTCGTCTTCACTTTCCAGGTTTTTGGAGCGTACACTGAGGCCAAGTCGTATGCCATCGAACTTGCTTCTCAAGATACCTCTTCGCACAAAGGCTTCGTCCGCTTAGCTGATGCCGCACTCGGTGCCAAGGAACTTAAATTAGCCATGCTATCTTACGCATGTGCATGGGAGAAGATTGACGAACCAGATTCAAAGGCTCGTTCATACTGCCTCAAGAAGCTCATCGAATGCTCTAGAGAAACAGAATGGGGGCACGTCTTCCTGCTGGAAGAAATCACGCAGCTTAATGCGATACCCGAAGTCCTCTCATTCGCTCTGCTTGCACCCTGGTCAACAGAAATGAGAGAGACTCTCAGTGAGCAGGATATAATCCCCTCGCTCCTCCTGGAACCAAGACAATCGTTATTCATCCCATCACCTTTGAGTGCTGGTTTCTACAAGCTTCCTCGTTTCTTCCGTTGGCTAGTTCCCTATCATTTGGCTGTGATGTCAACACCCCGTAACGAAGACGATATTACGGCACTTTCTTCGCCTCACCTAGGCATTCGTCATGTTCTTACATTGACAGAAGAAACCCCGCTTTCTAAATCATGGTTTCGAACGAACAAGATTACTAATACCTTTCTACCTGTTCCCAACTTCTTCCCACCAACGGTTGAGCAAATGGACATTGTTGTGCGCCTTTTCGACGACTCGCACAAACTTCCCCTTCTTGTGCACTGCGGTGGGGGCAAAGGCCGTGCAGGGACCGTTGCTGCCTGTTATCTTGCCGCATGTGGCTTTGGAAAACCCTCTCTAACACAGGACCATCCAAGGTTTTCTGCTGAAGAAGCCATAACCAACCTCCGGTCTATAAGGCCGGGAAGTCTGGAGACATCGCAGCAAGAGGCATTCGTTTCAGCGTGGTGTAGCACGATCTGGAAGAGAAAATCGATATATCCAGATATACCGTCTGAACCGCCTCCTTGCGCTCTCGAAATTCAAGGCACATTCAAAGCGGAAAGTGCCGATTTCTGTGTACTCGTCGGACTTCCTGGGTCTGGCAAAACTTGGTTCTCCACGTCCCTCACTGCCAGAGATCAGCATGGTTGGGTCCATATATCCCAGGACGATACTGGCAGTCGTGCTTCCTGCGAGGTGGCTGTCGGAAGAGTGCCAAAAAAGGGGCAACGCATGTTATTGGACCGGTGTAATGCGTCGGCTGACGACAGAAAGCAATGGTTAAAGCTGGCGGCCAACTGGTGTGTTTCTCCAGTTTGCATCTGGTTTGACTATGATGCGGAGCTTTGCACTGCGAGGGCTCAGATGCGGTCCAACCATCCCACATTACCCCCTGGAGGTCGCGTACGGAATGCCGTGAAGCAAATGAAGGCAGCTCTTGTGAAGCCAGACTTACAGGAAGGTTGGAAGGCGGTTTTAATTGTTAGATCGTTTGAAGCGGCGAGGGAAGCTGTTCTACGCCTTTCTCCCCCTTTAACGATCTACAAATTCCCTAGAACACCCCATTTAATTAATACGGGCGCCGCATCCGAAGACGACATCCATGCTGACTTGGATATCTTCATTTCTTCCATCTCCGCTAACCACTCCCAGTCGCCTAGATCAGCCCGAACGCTCATTACAATCACAGAGAAAATCGATGGTGCCAATATGGGATTGTCCCTTTCGTCATCCCGTGACCGTATCGTTGTTCAAAATCGATCTCACTATGTCAACTCTCACTCTCATGAACAATTCAAAAAGCTTGATCTGTGGCTGGCCAGACATGACGATGGCCTTCGGCAGATACTCGACAAGGATCCTTATTTTCCTGAGCGTTACATCCTCTACGGAGAATGGGTCAACGCAACACACTCTATTCCTTATACCAACCTTCCTGATTGGTTCATGGCGTATGATCTTTACGACCGGAGCACAAATTCCTTTCTGGATAGGCTAGGATTAGAAGCTACCTTGCATGGAACGAACATTCAAATGACACCAGTGTTGTTTCAAGATGATAAGATGCCAATGAAAGAGGATCTATTGCTAATGATTCAAAGGAAGTCGATGTTCTATGACGGGAGAGTGGAAGGCGTGTACGTTAAGATAGAAGAGGGTGGTTATGTGAAGCTGCGAGGGAAGGTCGTAAGAAGTGATTTCATTGCTGGAAATGAGCATTGGACTCGAGGAAACATCCGCGAGAATAAATTGGCATCTGTGATGACCGAAATAGGATAAATCAGATTAATCATTGAAGCCTCCTTATACGAAAGGTATTATTAGGAGAAGTAGAGTAGGGTTTCAGTAAGGCATCTAATGGTAGAGCATGGAGTGTCACAGTTCTGAACACCTAAAAGATCAGGTCAAGAGATAGTAGCACCGACAACATATGTAACAGTAGATAAGTGATTTACAAAACAGTTGCTTTCAAGGTTACGAGTTAAGTTTGCAACCGATGATTCTCACTGTGAAGAGAATTAACAACACAAATAACAACACAAACAAGACCCTGAAATACCTGTTCCATCCGGCTGGCCCAACGCGTAGACCATCTCCATGGGGTGGAAGACAAGCGAGCTTGTCCTTGGCATAAATTGGGACGGCAAGGCACGCATTGGAAATGAGCTTAACCCCGTAGGAATGTTGAACGCAGACAAATTATGCGAGAGGGATTGCACAGAGATCCTTTGAGTTCTCCATAATGCCGGTGTAATTGCAGACGATCTAGGAAGACATATCAGGAAAAGCCAAGAGAAAGTAAAGAGAGGACTCAACGCCGCGAACACTCCAGCTTGAAGATGGACATCAATAGCAGACAGTCCTCCTGGATGTACATTCCAGGTTGCAACTGCGATGTCAGGTCCTCTGATGTCGAAAACTTTCACTTCCCCATCCAAGCTGTGGAAGTTGATCAGGGACTTGGTCCACAATGCCATGAATTTCGGATGACGAACCTTGCGGACATTATTTGTCCATTCATGCTTGGATGCCACCGCACGTTTTGAACCCAAGACGTATGTTCAGAATAAGATCTCACCACGGCATCTTCATCATCCAATCGGCGGTCAAACACTTTCACACCACCATCGCCAAACCCAGCAACAAAACTCTGGGTAGCGCCATTAAAGTCCGACATAATGGACGTAACGGGGCTTTTGGCATTAGTGACAAGATCCTGGGAAGGAAAAGTAATTTAGGTGTGTGTGTGTATGACAACAATCATATGGACTCACTAATCCTTGCGTTTCAGTTTGAGCATCCCAAACCTTGATAACGTGTGAATCTCCCCCGACCAAGAGAGTCCCAGCAGATTGTTTCCAATCCATGACTAGGCCACTGCCTTGCCGCAATTGAACCATCTCAGTCAGTGCCCGAAAAGCACTGACCATCTGAAGTGGTCCTTGCTCCAGGGTAGGATCATAATTACGATAAAGACGTACAATGCCGTCCGCTACAAAATAAAGTAAGATAATGAGAACAAAGTGCTCCGGCCATTAACAAACCTGATCCCGTCATAATTATACCACCGATATCTTCGTTGATGATCTGAATGGAAGTCACACTGGTTCCTTTAGGATTGCCGTTACAGAAGTAGTTCAAACGTTTGCGACGGTGCCAGTCCCAGACACTAACCACCTTGTGTAAGACAAAGGTGAAGTATTTTGGACAAACACGCTACCTGATCATGTCGTGTTCGTTCGCAATGACGAGATGTTTATCGTATGAATGAAAAACCATCGTTAACGGATGTCCATTCACCGCAAAGCTTCCAACTGGAAGATCCCAACTGGAGGTTGCTGGGGAAAATAAGAAAAACAGAGGAGAAATAACATAAGCGCCAGCTTACTGGCATAAGGGGCCTGAGCGCCAGTGTCCCTGTTGACTTGCTCATTGCGAGATTGCCTCCATACTTGATAGTTGTACTGCACACTTCCTGCTTCATCTGGTTCTGCTTGCTATTGAGGAAATCAGACAAAGCAATCTAAAAAAACAGGTAGGTAGAAGTACATACCCTCATCTGTGGTTCTTTAAAGTATTCAGCACACCAATCGTAGAATTTACTTTTCAAGGGTAAAACATCTCGAATTCCTGCACCAGTACCCAAGCCCAGGATCACGCTCCCGTTAGAGTCAACTGAGAACGTGCTATTACTAGGGCTAGGCAATGAACCGCCTGGGATATGTTGTCTTCGACCATGACCACCTGCTTTCCTACGAGCCCTCAAACGTTCCATGTCTTCTTCGAACAGAGCTTCCATGACGTCGACAGGAGTAAAGTCAGGTCTCTCGGACTCAACAGAACGCGGGGATGCAGGAGCGTAGTCTAACCGACTGTCTGCTGTCGTGGGTGGTCGGGAATATGGGGAGGTATACTGTGCAATGTTCATGTTAGGCGAAGGAGGACGCGATACGTCAGGTTTCTCGGAACGAGAATTTCCTGGAAGAAAGGCACTTGCGAGACTTGGCGATGCCCGACCATCCTCTGATGACGGGAACGCGATCCCTCCTGTAAGGACCTTCAGGGCATTGGCAAAGGATGATGTGCGCTTGATTGCTCCTCCCGCGGCACTATTCGTTGTATGTGCACGAGACAATTGCGGTTTTTCACCTATAGGAGATGGTGGTACGTGATGTGCGAATTGAGGTGGTGTCTGCAACGAAGTAACCCGCGATCGACCGCCTGATGAGTGTGGTGATCCCTGCCGCTCATGACACAAAGTGTGGACTAGGTGTAGTGAGGTTGATTCAAGTCGAGCAAATGGAGATTCGAGAAGTAGAGCGACAATATAATCCACGATCGTTTGAGCATGTGTCGAAACTTCCTGATATGGGTCGACCGACAGGTCTAACAAGACGACAAAAATTGTGAAGAATGACGATAGCAGGACACGGTTTTCTTCTCTTAAGGATTCATCATCACCAAACGAATCTAACCATTCACCCACGGCATGATTTGTGATATCGTCATCATGGAAATGAGCCGCAAATGAAGGATGGTGGAATCCCATCGTCCCAGACCGCCATCTTCTGTCTTCCTCCCAATAGATCCAGGCACAAACCACAAAGTAACCTCTCCATTCTTTCACAAGACAGCTGATGACCACCAAGAGCTCCTTTCGGCACATCGGGCTTGCATCATCGCGGATAGCAAGTGTCGCACCAGTTGCGACTGCAACCTCCATCCTGAAATGAATACGTTCTTCAAGTTGGTACATCGTTCCCGTTCCTCCCCCACCCTGTTTAGCGGTGTCCATAGACCCACTAGCACCCATGAATGTACCGAGAGCATAAAGCGCCGCACAACGCACTTCTGCAGAGTCATCGGCAAGCATGGCGATGAGTTTGTCCTGAGTCCCTCTATCAACTCCATAGACCTTAATCTCATCGTTGGCGTCCCACATCTGGGCTATGCACAACGCCGTCCATTGGCGAAGCAGAAAGTCTGGCTCTTCCAACCGGTCGTAACAATGGTCGAAAACTCGCTCGCCCCAACAGGCAAGTTGGCCATGTGTGAAGTCACGAGCGATTGAAGCAAGGATGAAGGAACACATTGCCTTGTGTTCCGAGCTGTTGGGAAGTGTATCTTCGTTCTTCAGACCTAGGATGTTGGAGAAATACTTGTATCCTTGAGTATTATACAAGTCGGTCTGAACTGACGAATCGACTGCGAGAATTCTGGCCCAAATGAAAATTAGCACAGGACGAAGGTCTTGGCCTGCTGCTTGCAACAACTTTGAGATGTAAGGGAAAATGCCGATGGTCAGGACGAGGTGAACGGCCCATGGACCCAAGTCAACGAATTGGGAGAGCAGAATGAGGGCACGAATTCGATGAGGTTGGGAAAGTAAAACTTGCAAGACGATAGGAAGTTGATCTGGGGGTTTGCGAGGAACGAGATGACGTTGCGACGAAGTATCCAGCGCATTCACTGGCGGGTCGGTTTGGTCGTTGGGTTTTTCCAGGGTTTGTTGAGGTAATGAGAGTGGTCCTTTTCTAGTCAAGGCTGATCCACCTCTTGATATCCAAACCTCAAAAGCAGTCAACTGTTGGGAAAAGAAAGGGCTGGATATATAGTTGTACGGTTTGTCGTTTGGTGAATTTGATGTGTTTCCGTTGGCTTTGACCTCGTCAATTCGTCCTGGAGCTGAACCTATCGTCATTCCTCCCAGCCCAGTTTTGTTGGCATTGTCCAATAAATCGGGAAGTTGACGAAGACAAGCATCTACAGCCAAATCCCATGTTGCCCATAATGGATGAGTATTTGTTGCAGGAAGCGGTGGAAATGTGTGAGGTGTACAATGATAATCTTTCATGATGCGTTCGGCGAGGAGGAAATTGCGGAACAGCGAGGCAATGAGGAGGTCAGATCGGTATAGTCTCGTAAAAGTTTCTCGTGAAAATGACGTCCAAGCGATCGTGTCTGTTATTGCTGTGAAAATCCAATTAAGCTCTCCGAGAGCTGTGCGACGGTCCTTTAGATCGCCAGGGAGCTGTGTAAGCATATCGGTAGTGATGGTATAGGGAAGTTGATTGGTTATCGTGAAATATCGAAGAGCAATATCGATAGGGGATGTCAAACACGCCGTAAACAGGTCTGCTGGAAGCTCCGGACGGGATGGCAGTTGTTCATTAGCTCCACAAGCAGCCAGTTGAAGAGAATTCATCATTGGTTGGGCACCCTCACGGCATCCAGCATGTGCAACTACTTCACGATCACGCTTCGTGGCGAAGGTGTTAAAATTGTTCAACAAATGACCAGCGGCGGAACAGTCCCAGATAAACACCCCGGGTGACCCTATCCAGCTTTGAACCTCTTGAAGGGAGACTGGAATATATTGCGTGTAATCCGCGTTAAAGCACCATAATTCGCCACTTGGTGTGGGCTTGGGAACACCGTGTCCGTTGTAGTAGAACAACACCGCGTCATCTTTGGCCTGTTTTCGTAGTTGTTGACAGCAACGGCGAAGGTCGTCTAGAGACGGATCTAGGACGGGTTTGTACGGAATTTTGAGACTCAGTCCTTCGAATTGACAACGGAGGTTTGAACCAATGGCTTCTAGTGCTTTCGCAGATGGCATTGAACGTGGGTCGACCCAGCATTCTAGGACAGCACAAGGATTGGTTTTAACGACGTCTGGGGGATCGACATCAATGTTGAGACAAACGACCAATGCGGCATTGGCAGTCTTCAATTTCCCTGGTGCTGAACCACGCCAAGCTGGAGGTTTTGAAGACCAAGGAGGGTCCGCAGAGGGATTGCCACATGTGAGATGACGTTTGGTTGACCAATATGGTATCGGAGGAGCAGGATCTGGTGGATCTACCGAATTAGTGAGCTGACTTCCTGAAGAACGGGTGTCGTCGTCGTCTGCTGGATGACGGATGTGCGATGGAGAGGAAGGGAGAGAGCGAGAAGGTGATTGATAGGCTCGCTCCGTATCTGAACTGCGGGTACGGCTGCCACTGCTTCCGTTGAGTCGCGGCCAATGGCCAGCTCCTGGATATGATATTTGGAAATTTGTTCGCTATTGGCAGAGACAAAAAATACACTCACCTGCCGCAAATTTAGACTTGTGGTTGTTGTGGGGCGGTTCCTGCACCTGGACCGCCTTCATATTGAGACGATAACAATCTGGATAGGCTACGCGTCAGGTCGTTCTAGTCAACGCTAAACAGTTTATGCTCACCGTCTAGTACCTTACTGAAGCAATCACAGGTGCAAGCATGTACGTTAGGTGATGGATGTCAATGATGACTGAAGGCGGCGTCTTCCGTTCCTTTTCTGTTTGTCCTCATCAACAGTGATGACCGCTTTACCCGTTCAGTCAACACCTTCAATCTCCCTCATGTTATTCTAATCGCATACAATTTCTGCTGTGCTATATATTAGCCTTGCTATTTCAACATGGCAGACGAGGGGCCACCTCTCGGGACTATCGTGACCACAGTCCAAGGCCTCAAAGGCGTTGTGAGGTTCCGAGGCACCACCTCGTTCTCTCCAGGAAAATGGATTGGCATTGAACTCTACGAGAAGAACGGGAAGAACGACGGGACTGTGCAGGGTGTCAAGTATTTTACCTGTCAGATGGGCTATGGTATCTTCGTCAAACCTGCTGCAATTAAGGAGAGTCATGGCTCAGAGCCTATCGTATGTCCGGCCTATATCTATCAAGTTCTGCTCTTATAATATGTAGAGATCGCCACCTACAACGCGTCCGACCATTGGTCATCAACGTACGCCTAGTTCGAGTGGACTGCTCCGCTCTGCGTCCTTCAAGGTCGCGCCAGGTTCTAATGATTCTACTCGATCTTCTAGTCCCGTTAAACCTCAAACACAACCATCTACGATTGCAACGAATAACACTACTGTACAAGCTTCAGTTAGTCGCACCTCTTCAGTACCAAAACCCCCAGCATCACCTACAAAGCTTTCCGGTTCTCTCCAATCACGCAAATCTCTTCAGGTTCGACAAAATCAACCTCCTTCTCCTCCTCCTTCAGGTCCTCCCATAAATTATGGTGTGGCATCGCCCATCAAGATCCCGTCTAGTGTCTCAGTCCCTTTAACAAAACGTACCTCGTCTCCGCTCAGCCTTCCTCCCGTCCAATTTTCTCCTTTACCCCCAAGTCCGAAACCACCCCATGAATCTCCTCCACAACAACCGCCTGTCCCTGCAGTGAGTACTTGCATCATTCGGTCATAATTAATTCTCACCAATTCCACAGCCTCCATCGAAGGACGACTCAGAACTCCAAGAATCACGCGCTAAGATACGCGTACTCGAAGCAAGACGCGCAGACGATGCTCAACGATTACGCGAGCTTGAAAGTCGTCTATCCGAAGCTGAAGAATGGGTCTCCCTTCGTCCAAAAATCCAGAATAAGCTAAAGTCTTTGCAAACGGAACTGACGGACACGCGCCGCGACTTGGCAGATGCTCAGCAGCTTGCTCAACTATCAGATACTCGAGTCGTTGATGCTCAAGAGCAGTTGGAAATTGTCATGTTGGACAAGGAAGTGGCTGAAGAAAGGGCAGAGTTGGCAGAGTCTGAACTGGAGGATTTGAAAGAACGGTTTGCTATAATGGAGGTTGAAATCGAAGTCTTGAAAGCAGGTGCGGTTATCTATCTGTATTAAATCATATCCCTTTCTGATTTTCCGTGCAGAAGGAAAGGCTGCTGAAGATGGTCCTGCCAAGGACTCCCTCGCCTACATCCAACTTGAGAAGCAAAATGAGCGATTAAAGGAGGCTCTCATCAGGTACAAGAACTCCAATCTATGATAAATCCGCCGTTAAATGAATTTTGTCAGGCTGCGAGATATGACTCAGGAAACGGACCAAGACCAGCGAAGAAGGATAGTCGAAATGGAGAAAGATGTTTCAAACTATGAGAATCTACAATGTAAGCATTAAGTCTTACACCTTTTTTTTCAATTGACGGTGGCCTTTGAACAATTTCAGCATCCTACGACGAAACCCTTATTAAATTAGCAAATGCAGAACAGCAGGTTGAAGACCTCAAGATTCAATTAGATGATGCTTTAAGCGCTGAAGACATGGTTGTCCGATTGACAGAACGAAATCTTGTGTTAGGCGAAGTGAGATCACCTTTTAAGTTGCTGTAAAATGATGCTAAATTCTAGTCACTAGAAAATCGAAGAAATGCGAATTACAATCGAAGATCTCGAGGCACTCAAAGAGCTTTCTGATGAGCTCGAAGAAAACCATATGGAAACCGAAAAGCAGCTTTATGAAGACCTTGGTATGTACCAAGTTATACCTCATCTTTGTTATTTTTAATTCGTATCATTCTATCAGAGCAACGAGAAACACAGATAAGGGAACACCAGCGGAAAGTTGATTCTCTTGAAGAATCCTGTCTGGATTATGAAAACACAATTCAACAATTCCGTGAACTAGTCATACAACTGCAACAGTAAGCTCTTCTCAGATTTGTGGTGAGGGTCCGACCGTTAACTTATTTCTCATCAGGGATCTCGAACAACTTCGAACACAGACACAAACAGCACAGTCTCAGTCAGCGTCAGCTGTAACACAAGCAGCAAATATCATGTCGCTAAACTTGAAACTTCAATCTTCGGCTCAGAAACATCAAGCTAGGACGATCGATCTAGAAGTTAAGAGTTTGGAAGCAAAGGAGTGCAGGGAATTACTGGATATCGTTCAGGTAACCTTCATCTGGCATGTGTGCAGGCGTTTGAAATTTACCAAATTTCCTAGCCATATCTACCGCAAATCTATGTCGAGTCCGACAGTGATGCGACTAGTTGCTATTTGTTCTTCCGTCGTTTAGGTTATAAAGCAGATTTGATCAACACCGTTGTCGCTCAAATCCATAATCTTCCAGATGCCCTCAATAGTGATGTTTCTGAGACGCTTGTGGGCGTTTGCGAGGTCTGTACTTTCTCAACCTTTCTCATTTACTGCTTGGTAACCTTGAATGTAGATGAGGAGCCGTATCTCCGGAGTAGCTACGTTATGCAAACGATTCGCAGCTGTACTCAGGCGATGTGATGTGGAGACCTTCTTGAACATGGGACGTCTCTATCCAGAAATTGCACCTCTGGAAAAGAGGATCAATATGCACATCGACCTTCTCCGACGAGATGAGTTTAGAGTCATGGAATGTGTGAGCGATATCGTCAAGTGAGTACCCTATTCCAAACAAATTTGATTTCCCTTATTGACCACTTGATTGAAGGATCCAAGCACAGTTCGATCATCTTGCAGAAACCTATTTCAGTGGTTTTGAAACGGACCTCGCGGAGCAGGAGCTCGGATATGTGGCAGCGTTCGACCATGACTTGGATATGTTCGCGGCCTCTATAGGGCTCGCAAGGACCTCCGTTGCAGCACTCATGAAGGAGGATGGTACGTTTTGTCAATGTTATGTACGACGCTTTCTATGTAACTTGACTATTCAGATGTTATGCTTGACATGGGCGGCTACGATATTGAGGAAGAGCTCTTCGAGCCGCTTAACAGGCTGCTGGATAGATGCAAGAGTGCAAAGACACTTTCCAGGTCAGTTCCTCTATTTTTGAGGTTCACGATTATTGACTTTTCCGTCAAGAAAAATGGTCAAACGTCTGGAGGACCTCGCTCATGACTCTGCGGCAGTTAAATCACGTCTCATGCCTCAGATGAAGGATTTGAACAACTACGTGGCTGAACTGGTCAACTTCGGTATCTCCGTAAGCTCGCCGTGCCCATCACGTTCGTCCCATAGAATTAAAATTTCTCCTTTCGTTACAGGTTGCTCAAGAAATAATGCCGCACCTGAAAGATGTTCGGGCATCGAAATCCTCATTCCAGCTCACTACTGTTCTCGGGGTTGTGAAGTCCTGTGCTACATCGACTGTCGCCAAAGACATGAAACCTGGCAGTTCGCCATGGGAAGCTATCAGCACTTTCATCGGCCAATTGATTGAGGAAAGTAACAAGCTTCTGCAACCTATGTCAGAAGCAGACAGCGTACTTAAAAGTGAGCCCGTTCCACCTCATCTTCATATCCTTAAGGCTGACCTTCGTCGTCGTCATAGTCACCGGCACCGCTCCTTGGGTATCTAGAATTGCGGAAATAAAAGCTGCATTAGCCATCAACGTAGAGGCAGAGAGGAAAGTTGTCTCGTTGAACGACGAGATTCAGGCTCTTGTTCGTAGTGTCCGCACGAAGGATCAGACAATTCAGGAGTCCTCTGTGAAAATCGAACTCATGGAACGCCGACTTGAAGCCGTTAAAAAGCAGGCAGACACAATTGTCGAACTTGAGAACGAACTCATTAAAGCCAGGAAACAAGAGAGGGCGTATGAGGAAGCTATGGAACAGCTGCATGCTGACCTTGATGCGCTGGATAAAGAGAATGGAAGGCTGCAGGCTCTGACCGCTGGGCAAGAAAAACAGGGTGAGTACTTTTTTACTTCAGATGTAGCTTTTAGCAGGAATTGAACCTTCTCAACCTAGCCAACGGACCACAAATGCCTGAACCAGAAAACATCGCCGTTGAAGGAAGCCTTGAAACTTCACATCTTCTTGAACAGGTATTGTTTGATCCTTTACCGATCAATGAGTCTCCTCACACCCTTGTTTCAGATCGAGGCCCTTCGTGGCACAGTCCGTTTCCTGCGTATGGAGAACACTTACCTCAAGGGCCACGACCTCCTCCGCGAGATTGAATCTCTTCCTCCTTTGGTTAGACCTATTCGCAGTACCCCAACACCTCCGCTCGTACCTTCCGGGAGCTCAGACACAGAGGATTCTGATTCCGAAACACCAACCACTCCACCAACCCTGTTCTCCTTGGCAAGTGAGACCAAGCAACTATACCGTGATGTCATGAAGTTTTCCTCATCACCCAAGGTTGTGGATTTGTCCGCATTAAATGCAAAGAGGGAAGTCGCCAAGTCTGCAAAGGTGTGGTTACCACGAAAGATGATGCCTGCACAACAAGTGTTACACAGGAAAATGGAGGGTGAGCGATTGAGTAGGAGGGTTCATGGTCTACTTGAGAGGGCGAGTACATTGGGTGCCAGTCTGTGATGACGGTCATGTTATTTATGATACCCTAATATTCTTCTGCATAACATTTAATCTAGGATTTAGAGCATATTTCTGATTGTTTTAGGATATTTTATCTGTCATGTTTTCAAGTAATCCTGCATTGAACTCCTTTTGTTTTTGCTCGACTCTATCAACGACTTCTACAATGCACTAGCGGTCTATACTCATCTACAATATGTTAATCTTTGGCCAAGGGTATTGTGGTCCAACCTGAAAAATGTCAGGGCAGGTAAACATTTACAAAAAATTAATTCACGTACCAACTGCACACCAGCACGAGCCAAAGTATGGCCTGCCAAAACCGCCTTATCCAAACCCTTGCCCGCAACAACTGCCCCCATAAATCCACCAGCAAAAGCATCCCCAGCACCATTCGTATCCACAATCTTGTCATCCTCCAGTTTATCAACAGGATACAACCTCGGTTCCTCAAGTTTGTCTCCCGTGACCAACACCGTATGTTCGGCACCCTGAGTGAAGACCACGATACGAGGTTTTGAGTTTGACTTTGGCAGATTTGCGATCCTCTTTGCGATGTCGATGAGATCTTTTGGGTCAGGGTAGTTTGCAGCTTTAGCGTAAGCCTCGGCCTCTGATTCGTTTCCGATAAGAATGTCGGTGTGTTCAAGGACTTGGTCCACTTGGGCCTTAAAGAATTGAGGGATGAAGGGGGCGGATAGGTTCAAAGCAAAGGTCTTTTAAACTTTTGAATCAGTAATTAAAAGACAGTAGAGCGATGATAAACTCTACCTTTCCAGCAGCAGAAGCTTTGCTGCTCAGTTCAAGGGTGGATTTAGTACCATGTGTGAGGAAGTAACCTTCGACATAGAAGAATTTTGCATTATCTATGAGCGGAGCGACCTGAGGAGAAGAAAGGTGGGATTGCTCGAATTTTTCGGCTACACTGAGCGCAGTCACTAATGATCTAAAAATGAAGGATCAGTGCCTTGAGAAAGAAGTTTCGATGATCTTTCAATTACCTGTGGTGACCAGTAATAATGACAGCGCAAGCACCAGTTTTCTCTCCCTTTTTGACGAGGTAGACTTGGTCAAGGCCTTCCCGCTTGTTGGCCGTCTTCAACTGTTCAGCGAGATCATCATCGCCAACTGCACCAGTATACACGACCGATCCAGGGGGCAAAACATACTTATCGAGGGATCAGATATTTGCAAGAGCAGGGAGAGACAGAATCATCTTGCTCACTGCAGCTCCTCTAGCAGCATTTTGTGCAGCCCCTCCAGCAACATACACAACCTCATGTTCCTTGACGACCTCTTCATAGCTACACCATTCATAAAATTAATTCACCATCCAAAAGACGATAGAAGAAACAACCTTACATCGGTAGATGCTTCTCTTGGGCGAGAATCGCGTCGTTGGCCTTGAGACCATATTTTTCCAACAATTTCTCCCCGTTCCTTACCTGCAAATCAACGAGGGGATTACCCATTACAAACAGTGAATAGCCCGGAGCAGTCATGGTGGTCGGGAAGATTGAGGTATTGGTGGTGGGAGAAAAAAAGTTGCACGATTGTTTGATTAGATATGTATATATGTAGTAAATATGACGATCAACGTCGCTGACCATTGATCATCTGACCGCTACTTGCAGACACGCCAGAGGCGTTTGCAAGATGACATACGGAACAACAGGGAACAACGTGCTGCGACGATAATAAGCCTAATTTTAGTACTTCTGATTCACATATAAAGCATTCATTGAAGACCTGACGATTAATAATAAATGAGTATCATCTTCCAAGGATGGTTTTGTTGTTTGTTGTCCGCGAAATTGATACAAGATGAAAAGGGAAAGTCTGGGGCCAGTCCGAGTGGTTGTCATCAACAGGGTGGAGGTGATGCAAGGGATTCTTGTGTTAACAGCTCAGCTGTACATATTCAAGTCAGTTCTTGAAATTGTAATTTTTAAAAAGGGACACATACCTGGATTCAACATCGGTTCCCCATCCTCCGTCAAAATATGTTCCAAATCTCCAGACGTCGTTCCATAATCACTCAACACACTCAATCCCATCAACTGGTCTTCCATATGGCAATCAAGTTCACTACCTAATGAGTCGGCCGGGGAAAGTCGCTTGAGATGTTCGTCCTCATCTACGTCTAGTTGACTCTCGCTCCTCTGTGATTGACAAGCAGCCTGTCGTAGTGCAGCTTCGACAGCAGCAACAACTTCTTCAGCAGTGATTTCTTTCGTGCTTGTTATTCCGACGGATTCAAGATCATTTTCAAGGTGTTGTAGAAGGGAAGTAGGACTTGAGGAAACGGGATTGGATAAAGGCTGCGCGGGCAAATCTTTTTGTAAGGATGGATTGGGTGTAGGGTCATTCGGCGGAGGTCGTGGCGGTGCGGGGCATGAGTAAGCACTGGTATGGGGTCGATAATGCGGGGACGGTTGGTAGAACGGGTGAGGCAGATAGGGCAGTGGCCCATTGGGCCAAGTCGAAAGGTAAGGTGGCCATGGTGGTGCTGTTCGTGTCGACGATGTAGGATGTGTTATTTGCGGGCCTGGAGGTAGTTGTTGAAGGTGAGGTGGAATATAGGCTGTTGACATATTTAGATAAACACATGAGTGACGGGAATATATTAAACGCACGACTAATGTTAGCGGTATGGGATCTATAATAGCTTGAAGGACCCGTGGGGGTGGGGATTCCTTGGGTAACTGGAACGGGAAGAGTTTCTGGAAGCTCCTTGCTTTTCGAAGACGAAGGAGTACCACTCCGACTTCGAGCATTCTCATCTCGTTCTTTGGACTGATCCACTGGGTCAAGCACGACACCATTATGCCTGTAGATATCTTGAATAAAACCATAAAAGAAAGGAGCCTCATACACGTGCCGTGACTTCTGATGTCTTCTCAGCGCATCAGTCTGAAAGAGTGAGTGTAAGTTGTCGTGTGTAACAAATTAATATTAAGTTTTTTACCCTAGTGAAAGTAGCATCACATTGTGGACAAGAACTAAATGCGGTTGTTATTAACCCAGAAACATTTATAAAGTAATATTCAAACTCACAAACTAGGCATGGAATGCATCTTGGTGGTCCGTTGATGCCTCTTCAGATCTGCCTCTCGGGCAAATTGTTTGTTACATCCATGGATTTTGCATGGCCATACACCGGTAGACACCGGCTTCCTCCTCTGAGGTCGTTTCCGTACAATAGTATCAACTTTGTCCGGCTGTGGTATGTCGGCAACAGGCGATGGTGAACTAGAGGATGACTCTTCCGTTGAGGACGAGTTGGGTTGCTTCCAGACATTCACGGACGGCTGTGAACTTTCAGTTCTGGGCATCTGTAAGCCAGAATCATTAAATGGGACGATGATGTGGACAGGAGCAGACGCGTTCCACCCTAATTCTGGGCGTTGAAGCAACGGTCGTAATTCAGGGGAAAGCCTGTTTCGTCCTATGTCGTACTTTGTTTGATTCTAAAGCTTTTCGTCCTCGGTTTTCCTAATCCAGTAATCACAACTCAACTTGCTTCACTCCATGAAATATTAATCCATTCACAATGAAACTGTAACAACAGGTACCCTGTTACAACTGGGCTGTCCGACCTGCCGTGATAATTGATCCTCTTAAAAGCCTCCGCATCGAGAAGCATATTTCTTCACGATCCTCATGTGTCCGTGACCACTCGGGTGCCACCAGGCTGCATCGGCGGAAAGCGCTTGAACACTCGGAGACTCCAACCACGGTATGGAAGACACCACGGTTGTGGAAGCATTTTCAAAGAAATGTCCGCTTCAAGCTCCTGGAACGTAGGAAGTCGATCAAGAGGATCGTACCACTCATGTATGTAAACAAGCTACGTTCATATAAATTCAATCACATTAAAAAGTAAAAGGGATACACAGAAACGCAGATCACACTTACAGAAGGAGTGATTGCCAGGGTCCTTGCATCTTATAAAACAGCTTCTTTGCGGGACCTCCTTGATACGACCACCATCTGGATAAAGTGCACCTTCTCTGTTAGCACCTTCCGGCAACGGGTCCATGGACGAATATATATCCCACGAGGATGGACCTCAAAATGCAAGTCCTCAGTTATGCGGTTCTTCCAAGTCTATCAAATGCACAGATCAGCGAGGTCGACACACAATTAGGAATACAGTTACTTCTGCCCTCGATTTTACCAAGAAGCAAATTTCCAATCCTTCCGTTTCACTTGGTAAAGGTTCGTATCAGGTTCAACGTCGATGCGTCACGGAAGACTGTTAGTCATTTGCGGTTTCGCTCTTCGGCTCGAGAGAGGATTATGGGAGGGGGATTGTACACACGTTTGCTCCTGGAATCACATAATGCTGATGCGATCTATATGTCATTGTCAAGTACCGAAATTAATTCTCTAAAATGTAATGCAATGGTTTTTCAAACATGTAAAATAACCATCGTCAAGTACCGAAATGAATAGATCTCTAAAATGTAATGCAAGGGTTTTTCAGACATGTAAAATGTATAAGAAACGCAGGAGAATGATAACCACCACTTCAACTTTGTGTTCGCCTGGTTGGATCTGCTTTCTTTACCCACTGATTCTGACCGACGAGCTCCAAATATCGGGCTGTGACACAGGATTCCAGATGATAGTTGGCAATGCCGTACTCTCTGAGATAGCGAATGCCTAAAAGCCTAGATGAATTTCGGTATTTCTTGTCTTCAATCTGGTCGAGTGCCTTCTGGGAATCCTTCTTGATATCTTTCCGCTTGTCACTCGACTTTAGCTCAATCAAAACTGCATTTTGCGTTCTCGTTGAAACGAGGAGAATGTCAATAAAGTCACTTCCACCTCGTGGCTCGATCTCAACGTTCCAGCCCTTCGATTGGAAGTTATACATGAGGCCAAGGAAGAAAACCTGATAGATGTGTTCTCCAGTCTTGGAACCAATGGCGCTCTGTGCCTTGGAGACAGCCTTGGGGTGAAGGCTCTGCTGCATGAAAGAGGGCCACTGTTCTGCAAACATATCCACGGGTCCTAGGACGCACAAGTCGAGAACACTTGTGATGTCCTCTACGGCGCCCGTGATCCATCTAGCCCAATTTGCCATAACCTCCCGATTAGGTATCTTCAAGTTGCCGCTGGGCTTGACGGAGTCAGAATGGAAATAATCATTCCGTGAAAATGACGTACTGTCATAGTCAAGTAACCAGCGTAGTATAATAAAGTCAAAGTCTCTACCAGACTCAATGTCGACCTAAATTATCATGACTCATCAATGTTATAAACGAGGTTAGCAAGTGGACGCACACGCTCAAATTGATATTATCCCAAAGATCTATCTTAACCTCACTACCCGTGAGAAGCGTCTGAACAATTTCCAAGGCAGAAATATCATCCGGGATAGTTTTGTGTAAAAGAGGGCATTCGCCTATAGCATCACTCAGTTAGTTGGAGGGAAAAAAGAGCGAGAGCAAACCTGTTGCGACCCAAAAATTCTCGATCGAGCCTCGTGTAAAAGCAGACACGATGGATACAGGATTATACACACTGATAACACCGGCAGCAAGGCATGAGCCATAATGGGCTTTAAAGTCTGCAGGGTCCAGTGTACTCTGCGAGGGGTTGTGAATCAACCAAGCCACTAGGAATAGCCAACTCACATGCGACAATGTTCTCAGCGCAGTAACTTCTTCTTCTGTGAACATCAGCATTCCAGCAAAAATGGAGCGCTTGGTGTGAAGAGCATGTACCTGAGTGATGATTAGATGGTGATACCATTGCAAGCTGGTGCAACATACTTCAACATTATTCAAACCAGAATCCCATCCAGCTTTCGTAGTCGGGGTGACACCAGCTAGAATCGCATACCCTACATAAGGATTCGTCTGAATAGGTAACGTAAGACGTTCGGTCATAATAGTCCATCGAATTAAATCATGATTACCTTCAACAGAGGTGGGAGTACGTCACGCCCAAAAAATGTACTAGCCTGGATTACTGTCTTCAGCCTTGACTGTGATCAGAAAGGATATGAAGGACGCACTGTGTTGAAAAAATCCTGGCCATAAGAACGATTATTGGGTGCCTCGTATTCGTCGATGAATACCATAACTTGCCGCTTAGATTTCTGGGCCAGAAATCTGCACAACTTGAACAAACTGTCTGTCCAGTCCTCCTGAGGAGCCTTATTGGCACAGATAGATTCGAAATATTGCTGATCTTCTGGGAAAAGGGAATCCCAAACATATCCACGCCAGTCACTATAAAGCATTGAAACCAACGTTCTGAACGACAGAAATATATTCGCCCAAGAATCGCCAACTATGTTCTGCTTCATTTAAGTACTGTCTGAGCAGTTTAGGAAGAACAACAAACTTTAAAATCCAAGAACAAAACTGCATATTTTCCCATATGCTTGTTACAGAGATCAACGTGCTTGACGATATCTAGGCCATCGAAAAGTTGACGTAACGGTAGGTCGTCACTTTGAGGGATGCAAAAAAATGATCTGACAACAAGTGTCAGTATGGAGTGCAGAGAGTAAGCAAATGAAGTCACTTCAGCATCAGCAGCATGGTGGTTTTGCCGCAGCGTCTGGGTCGGAGAACTAGATGCACATTGCCGTTTAAGCCATTACTGATGATTTTTTCAATAAGCTGCGTTTTGTCCACAAGATAGGGGCCTAATTGCTGGCGCAGCTCGTCAAAGAAAGGAGAGCACATAGGCTTCAACACTCCGTGGCTGTAGTCGACTGCATTAACTGTTGGAGGTCAAATTACAGGGAATTAGCTGTGCGTATAACACTATCAAAAGAACTAATGACTCACCCCAGGTAGGTGGTGGAGGATCTTTATCCAATACCACGTCACCAGTCCGTGATTTCTTGGAAATATGATCACTGTCATCGAGGTCAAGAGTGTGTGTTGCAGAAGCTGGTAGTGATGAAAAAGAGATGACCACGAGTCAGATAATATGGGGAAGGAGAAAAAAAAGCTTGATCAAAAGTAGTCAGACACAGAGACGATGAACACTACTCACAGGGATCATGGGGCATTTGAATAATTATATGTAGACAATCCCGAGCGAGTTGCTGGGAAAGGACGGCTGATAGTTTCTGCGAAGGTCCTAATGTCGTAGCAACCTTGAAGAGATTGGAAATTTTGATGCTAACACGGTAGGAAAACGGATCGTTAAGTTGCAGTGGTTTTGATTCCCGTGGCTACCACAAAACGAATGAGGGATTGTCAGAATTATTCAAACAACACCATCACCTTCCACAGAATAAGATCCTCGGCAAGGACGGTATACTTCCTGGAGAACCCTTGATGTGAATAAGTTCCTTCTCCTCGACGTCGACGTTTAGAGGCAGAGTGACCTTGAATGGTTCTTTGTCACCTAAGAAGAAACACCAGAAGGTCCGATATTCTTCGTGGGGTAGATGTTGTGAAAACCAGCTGTGGCTTGCAAGGA
>JAIUJM010000154.1:0-24168 GCA_026262225.1 Inosperma sp. D86
TTTTTCTTACAGCAACTGCCATCATTCCCCACCCATGCATTATCTCTGGACGTCTGGTTTTATACGTACTGTATACATACATAACATAGCTTCAAAATATATAGTACCTTTTCACGAACTACAACTCCTGTCGGAGATATACTGTGACACATGATCAGACTACTGATACATCACTTGTTGGTGGTTTATACCTTCTTGGTTCCTCAGACCTTGAAAAGGCTTTTTATGGTCTCATTTGAATGCGGCCGATGTACTCCTAAAAACGAGGCCGACTGGGACTGGGCAACCTTCTCTCTAAATCGAACAGCTGGTCCTGTCCACATCTCTCAATTTCTTCTATTTAAGCGTGCTTCCGTTATCTTGCTCTCCTGCTTATCGTGCTATGGTCAATCTTTTGAAGCTGTCGAGTCTTTTGGCGTACAATGCAGAATCTATTGCTTACAAACCAATCCCTAACACTCTGGCTCTCGACGGCTTTCCTTCTTTCAGGCGAAATGTTACCTCCCAGATGCACATGCAGTGTCTATCAAAGATTCAGATTGAAGACCAGCGAATAAAGGCGCTTGGTGTTGACGATCCGTGTTATGTTGCACCCTACGACGCACCTCCTATTTTGGACCAAGACTTTCTGCCCTACAACGAAGCCATTGCAAAGATATATCGATATAGACAACAACAGGGTGTCAACCTCGGTTCTTGGTGAAGTAAACTTCTTAAAAGAATCAACTCTATCTAACCAAAAAATACTTATAGGTTCGTGCATGAAAAATGGATGACCTCTTCGTTATTTAAATGTGCTGCCAGTAACCAAGCTTCTGAAATCGACATCGCATCTGGTTGGGCGAGTACAGACAATGCGAGGGCCGTTTTTGAACGACACTGGGACACGTTCATCACGAAAGCGGATTTCCAGTATTTAGCTAGTATTGGGATCAACACTGTTCGGCTACCGATTGGATATTGGACCTTAGGTCCAGCATTTATGCAAGGCACGGCTTATGAACGGGTGGCTCCAGTGTACAGAAACTCCTGGCCTCGTGTCGTCCGTGCCATAAACCAAGCTGGCGAAGTGGGTATCGGAGTTCTCGTGGATCTGCACGGAGCGGTGGGCAGTCAGAATGGCCAGCAGCACTCTGGCGTGTCCGATGGGCAAACGAATTTGTTCAACAATCCGTGGAATATGGACAAGACGATCTCGGTATTGACCTTTTTGACGCAAACATTGGCGGCAGTCAATAACGTAGTTGGTATCGAAGTGTTAAATGAGCCAGTTTATGACCCCAGCTTGGAGGCTTTTTGTATGTCTTTTCGTCTTTCCAAAGCGTTGTGGGTTTAAATTTTCTGTTGTACCAGATTCCCGAGCCATAGAAGCGATGAGAAGTGCCCATCCCTTGGCGAAGAATTTTCCAATTTACGTACACGACGGTTTCAAATCCGACCGCTTCTCTTCTTTCATCGCTGGACGGAAGGATTTCGTAGTCCAAGACCACCATTCATACTTCGTTTTTACGCCTTCTGATTCGGATGAGCCGGCTTCTCAGCATACACAGGATGTCAAGAACGCAATCGCACAGGACTTGGAGAGAACGTCTAACCTCTTGGGTCGGAATCTGATCATTGGCGAATGGTCCTGTGCATTAACCCCTCAGAGTTTGGCTGTTGAACCCGATGCGTATCAGGCTAGCAAGAAATTTTGTATGACGCAGATGAATGTCTACGCGAACACGACTGCTGGTTGGTCATTTTGGTGTCTGTGTGATATTATTGCCTCCAAAATTACATTTTGCTGATGATTGTATCTGATTTGTTAGCATATACGAAAGATTATTGCGACGGCAACCCAGGATGGTGTTTCAAACAAGCGGTCGGGAGCAATCTGCCTTCGTCTTTCAACGGCAAATCCAAACCGAAGTCGAAGATGAGGGACACGACAGCGAACGATAGGACAAACTCCCATCGGTTTGAAGCTATTCGTTCACGAAGAAGCCCAGCCGGTTCGACCACCCAACCTGCGGACCCATCATACTCGAAGGGTTATACCGATGGAATGACAGCGGCAAAGCAATTCGCGGTTTCTCAGTCAAAGCTGGGATTTATTGGCCAATATATAAAGGATGCGATCGTTGCTGCTGGGCCGTTGATTGTTGGATCTCAGATGGAGGAGAGCTACCGCCAAGGCTTCATGCAGGGTTTAGCTGAGAATGAGCAATAGCATGTTTGTAGAAAAATATATATGTCCACGTGTATTAGCAAACCACGTTTGTCTAGGAAGAATTGATGTTGCGCTCTCCTTCTCCCGCCATCTTTCACCAAAGCTTACATTTTTCTCTTGCTCTCTTATTCAACCCAAAATACTTCTGGGCTCTAGCATGCCTAGTTATAATTGGTGATTCCTTGCTTACAGGTTTCATCATCAAATATGTACCATGTTGGTCTTTTTTTTTGCTTGCTGCACCTAATGACCTTACCTGTCAAGTTTAGATACAGAAATTGACTGGGAAACCTACATGATTCAGACCAAAGTATTTCTCAGTGGAGAACACAACTATACCAAGATAATAGGACCAACAGGACCACTTGTGTGAGTTTGCAATTTGTCCTGAAATTGGATGTCTTCTTACTCTGCAAGGAAGGTATCCCGCAGGTCATGTCCGAATACATAAGCTGCTTTATGAAATTACCGATGCTGGGAACGATGTACGCTTAGCGCAATATATATACGGTGCCCTTTACATAACGACGCTCACACTTTCCTGCTGCATCTACTGGTCAGCTGGAAACGTGCCAAATTGGATTGTGCTACTGCTGCCGTTAAGCAAACGCCTTCATTCTTTATTCGTCCTGCGTCTCTTCAACGACTGCTGGTCCGTTGCCTTGGTGCAACTTGCGATCCTTTTGTTTCAAAACAATTTATATGATACTGGGATTATGGCCTTCAGGTATGTGCGCATCTTTATACAACAAGCACAAGTTCCAATTAACAAATTCTAGTGCTGCCTTGTCTGTGAAAATGTCGGTTCTTCTATACCTTCCTGGTCTCCTAGTCGTTCTCTTCCTTCGGAAAGGGTTAGTGTCTACACTGCGCCTACTTGCAACATTACTCGCGACACAAGTTGTGTTTGCCATGCCATTCGTGAAAGAAGATGGTTGGGCATACTTACGTTCTGCCTTTGACTTTGGTCGAGTCTTTCTATACAAATGGACCGTCAATTGGAGAATGTTCGATGAAGACACGTTCTTGAGTAAGCAACTTGCTCTTAGTTTGCTCATTGGACATTTTTCTGTTCTTGTGGCCTTTGGGATGTTCAAGTGGTGCGAGCTAGAAGGCGGTGTTTACAAGGTCATTGTTGGAGGTTTCAAACGACCTTTTCGACCCTCAGGTCCTTCCACGGTTACTCCTGATTGTATGTGATTCTCAATTGTTATTTACCCTTTAACTCATTTATCTCTAAAGATGTCGCAACTGTCCTTTTTACATCGAATCTTATTGGGATCCTCTTTGCTCGCTCCCTACATTACCAGTTCTATTCCTGGTATGCGCAGCAGATACCCTTTTTGGCATGGAGGACGCCGTACCCTACTATTGTCAAGTCCGTCTTTTTTGTTGCCGCGAACAATGCATTGCATTACTCATCTACTCCATACAGGGTCATCATGATACTTGGCATTGAATATGCTTGGAATATTTTTCCATCTACGCCAACGTCCTCTGGCGTCCTCTTGGGCTGTAATACGCTTCTATTGCTTGGAGTATGGTTTGGGTTCCCGGTCGGCAAGAGAAAAAGATGAATCGGCACTTTGTATTAATGATTCATTTACACTAGAATGTCATCCGAGAATCTGTACATGAAACCCTTCGTGGAGTCGAACACCCTTGTTTTTGTTTAACAGGAAACACTCTTTCGTAATTTCTTTCTGTTTTGATTCCGACCCCGTGACATGCTCTTATAGTGACAACTCGTTTGGACTTGAACTCAACTTGAACTGTTTGCTGAGTTTTCGCTCATCATAACATTGACCAGACGGAATTGCCAGTCTGCCCATAGGAGAATAGAGACTACTGTGCAAAAGCTTGATGCCTCCGCAGGGCGCTGAAGGTCTCTTGCAATCTCCACAGAAACATGGCCGACAAAATGGCAACCGAGTGTGAAGTGAAAGAAAATGTCCAAAAATCGCTCGGTGAGTACGGATTTGCCTGCTTATTCCACGTCCTTAGCGCATCTCTGGTTTCAGAAAACCTTTCATTGCGATATAGTATGTATATTTACCCATAGCGATGGAGCGCATTTCATGAATAAAACACTTCCAGAACGCATAGTCACCAGCTCTGAACGCCATTTAATCCGCCTACGGATTTGGCTCGCAAGACAAGTTTTCAAAGGCCTTTGTTCCAGTGGCATATGTCGGTTTGGACCTCAAACTGTTCTAAAATTCACGCCTTTCACCCGCTTTTCCGAAGCCGCGAATATGGAATTCATCGCAAGCCATACACATATTCCTGTTCCTCGTGTACACGATGTCTTCGTCATCGATCGTCAAACGTACATCGTGATGGACTACATCAATGCTCCAGAGTTGACGCATATCTGGTGTGGGCTAACTGTGACGCAGCGAGAAGGGGTTTTTGTGCAGCTGAGGGACTTCATTACTCAGCTTCGATCCCTGGAACCCTCACGTCCTGGTTGTATTCAGGCCGCAGACGGTAATGGCGTCTTCGACAGTCGACTTTTTATGGACGGTTGTCCCATTGGTCCCTTTACCACTGTTGGCGAATTTCACGCTCATCTTGGCCATCAGTCAGTCTGCGCCCTCGAACAGTACGAACAGCATCGGCCTTTAATTGACATCATGAGTCAAAAACAATATCGGACTATCTTCACTCACTCGGATATTTCCCCAAGAAATGTTTTGGTCAAGAATGGCAAGATTTTGGCTATCATCGATTGGGAATGCGCAGGATGGTACCCTGAATATTGGGAATATACAAGGTGGGCAGATAGCAACTATCGATCACCACAAATCTGGCTTGATAAACGGGATGAAATCCTGGACGTGTATGAAACTGAATTGCAGGTTGAAAACCTCCTTGGTTCGGCATATACTCGCCTTTGAGATGTCTAATTACAATCGTGATAATGGTATTCTTCACTCTGTTCGTCGTTCCACACGAAATTAAGGTATACAACGCTGCTGGATATCAATGCTTCAGTTAACCTCTGAGGTGATTGTAGCACCACTGTTATCACAAGTTGGGACTGGGAGCTTAGCACGCTCATCCGCTGCGATTTGTCGGAATGAATCTGCAAGCTGCAAGGTAGATCCGTACAGTTCCTCAAGCTCAACAGCAGGTTTTGTAATTATTTCCTGAGCTATCAGGACCTAGAAGCTGGACATAAACTTGCACATTCCACTCGAGGTGAAGATGGCTCACCTGGATTGCACCAAAGACCCATGATTTGCAATTCCACGACGGATCGTCTTGGATGATTTCCGCTTCATTCAAAATGGTTGCAACCTCCTCTCCACTTCTCTCTGTCTTTCCAAGCAGAGCTAGTGCTATTAAGCGGCTAGTACGACCAGAAACTGTGTTTGCCTGGTAATGCCACTCTTGTTGGGTCACTGCAAAAGCTTCAGGGTTTGGCCTATTTACGGCGTGTAGCCGCCAAGTGGTCCGGCTTTGGCGATCAGGGTTTTTGGGTGAAATCAGAATGGCAACGTGAGGGATATGACCCTGAGGTCCAGAGCGAGCGTACAATGCCATGTAGATGCGTTTCTTGTTTCGTCCCATGACGGTAGAAGGCAAGGGTTTACTATTAGCTAATCATATGGCACTCAGGCTGACTTGTTTGTCAGCCAAGAAGGGGTGTTACATCCTTTCCAAAACTTGGCTTCGAGGTGAATACCAGTTGACAGGTAGCCAGTTTCCATTCGTCAAGAAAGAACTTTGACAAATCACGCCTCTTAGTAGTTGAGGGACGTCCAAGGGAATCAATCGAACCATCGGACTCACGGTAGTCGACACCAATGTTTCGAGCAGGATAGAGTTGAACAGTTTCTCAAACATACTAATAGCACCTTCAAGTTACGAAGATTTACTGTTGGATCATGATGTGACTGACAGGTAGAGAACCAGAGTTGTACGTCGACGGAAGGCCGCGGGCCGGACAACCACACTTTCAACTCGACCAATATCGAACAGACTTTCACAACCTCTGACTGCAGGAAATGTCTGAAGATGAATCACGTCCTCCTGTAAGTTAACAATATATCAAGCCAAAATAAACGTCAGACCATAGGATTCAAAATTTTAATTTCTTTTGCGACGCTATCGTTCTCCATACTTCGATAATGTACTTAAATTGGGCTGCAACCTTTATGTGGTCTGGAAAACTGTGGTTAGGTTTTGACGGCATCTGTGCACGACGTACGCTACTTTGCTGCTTTGCTGAGAGGAGTCAACTTTGTCAATGTATGTATCCGATTTGTCCTTCATTGCTTTACGTCTCAAGCATACTGTTCCCCCAGCGTTCAACTGTGGTTGTTACTGAAAATGGATTGACAATAACTGTTGAGGAAGCTCGAACCTTAGTTGGTGTGTTCTGTACATTGTCAAAACCATTCTGATTCAAGATAAATTCTTTTAATAGGAATGGCTTTCATCTTCTCTGACATATTTGATGAATTTGCTTTTCATCCTGAGCCACCTGCTTCCCCTGGAATCCGTGTACAACCCGCTCGGGCGTCTAAATCAGCGAAAAAGAAAGGAAAAAACAGACAGGATACCAACTCAAGTTCAGAAACTGAATCAGAAGATGATGCCGCGAAGGATAGTGATTGGAGGAATTCCGAAGAGCAACAGCGTCGTCCTCGGAATGATGACGAAGACGACAATGAAGAACCCAATAATGCGGCTTTCGAAATCCCTCTTAATACCCTCATCGAATGTCTCAATATATTTGGGACAGCAGGACCAAGTACAGGATTGCCATCTTCAACTGGAGGCACGGGGGGCAAAAGGCGTGGATGGCACCGTGCCAATGAAAACAATGACGACTCTGACAATGAAGATGGAGTAGGGGAAAGAAACCGAGGCGCCTTGGATGCATATTTTGCTGCTGCGGCAGGTGGTACGGAAAAGAGAACCAGCATGAGAATGACATATTTTAGCGCTGGATATCCTTTGACACTCATCATGTTGGTATCCATTTCGTTTTCCTCGTGGATCACTTCACTTTAATTATATTTTAGAGCTGAAGACGCTGCTGGACCAACCACGACGTGCGAGATCACAACTTTCGAACCAGAGCCTCATCTTGAGCTCGATTTTGATGGTTCCAAAACGTTAGTCCAACACTTTCTCTTGTCCATTTAGTTAAAAATATTCCAATATTTCAGGGTCCTCAAAATCATTCTGAAATCATCGTGGTTGCGGGATGCGTTGTCGGAGCTTGATCCATCCTGCGACAAACTTACCTTCATTGGGAATCCTCCTGTACCCGGTCAGGCAGAAGGTGGTGCGGATGTGAACAGACAACGCCAAAGGAATGTACCTCCACTTCGTCCCATGTTGAGGATTCAGGCTACTGGGACGTTTGGAAGTACAGAAGTACTCTTCCTCCCTTGAAAATAATAAAAGTAGCCCCGCTGACACCCACCCCCGTTGTAGATGGACTATCCTAACGACAGAGAAGTATTGGAAACGTTTGAATGCATGAGAAGTGTGAGCTTCAGGTTCGTGCCTGGTTCGTTATTATTATGCCCGTCTGACAGTTAATGTGTAAACCAGCTACCGCTTCGGTCATATCTCACGCGCATTGCGTGCCCTGCAAATCTCAACCAAGACCTCGTTGAGGATAGATGAAGATGGTTTACTTAGTCTTCAGTTTCTGATGCCATCGCCCAAGCCAAGGAATGCACATGGACCTAGCAAAGATGGATTTATTGAATTTCGGGTATGTAAATTTTGATGACATGGAGATTCATGCAGTGCTTTAACTATGGTGTAGTGTCTTGCATTAGACGAAGATTCCTAGGAAATACGGAGCCATCGAATTAATGTAGATTAGGAAGCAAAAAAAATCCGGTAAATAGCCTGATGTGGCTGTAATTTGGTATCACATCACACACATGTGAAGTTCCAATAACGTAGGTCATCAAAATGATAGGTGCTGTGCCCATAGAGTCATTCACCTCGTTGAAGATGGATAGCCTGGTAGAGTCAATCTATTTGATGTACCTTGGCATTTCTTCGCGCGAGACCAGAGCTGACCGCAAGATCCCTGATCCAGGCCACTTCGCGGTCAACGGTGTGCTCGGTAGTGGAGTGGTGGCCACGTCTTCCTGAAGTTGTATGCGGAAAGGAGAAGGAATGGCTGCTGAAGATGGATAGCGAGGAGAAGGACATATTACCAAATCCCTTCTGCTTGATAACGCTTCCAATCTTAATAACCTTGGTCTAGTACGAGCTGCTACCTTGACACTTGAGCCATATCCGCCAGTCGTTGGCGTCCGAGGGGTTCTTGGGGTATGCGGAGAGGACAGTTTCCAGGCAAGAGGATTGGGTGACAAGAACCCCGAGTTAACCGTGGCTATGAGCTTGGCAGATATCGGAGCTTCCACGGATACATAGGGTGATGGAGATGAGACGCCTAACTGGCCATTCTGAATCTGACCAAGTCGGGTTGCATCTTGGGTGACCAAGGCAATGAACTGCTCAACCGGCACCTTCGTCGAAACATCTGGTAACTACGGAAGTTGGTTGGTTTGGGGCATTGGGATATATTCAGATACGTACGAGGATTTTACCCGAGGTAATTGGGCTCTGGGCGTCAACATTGTCAAAACCATCAAAATCCAACTGCTGGTCGTGAATATCCTTTATGAGAACGGTCGCGACAATAGTTTCCAGTTAAACCTCACAATTTGCACCAATATGTCTCTTTGAACAGATTCATCTCCTTCCTGCGTATTCCAACAAGCATTGCTTCCTTCCGTCATTGAGGCGGGCATCTTGATCGAGGCCTGTCGAGTCAATGACCCATGTAGCCCTGTGATGGATGTTAAACAAGTTAATCAGTACTTCTCACAAGAAAACTTACATCGTCTCCTGTATTCTCCACACGCCCTAGTACGAGTCTGCACAGCAGTTACTGGTTGCATCCTTCAGAAAACAAGACCCGGCTTTGTCTGAGATATGGCTGGTGGTGACTGCGACAGACTTCGTTGACCAGCAACGTTAGGTGGGGGGGTGACAAACGTGTCTTCACAAGTTAACTACATGTTATATATTTGAAACGAAATGAGACGTGTCGGAGCATAGGCTTGCACATCAAAACGCGCTGTCAAAAATTGGTAAGGGTTGGCAAACCCGATTTAGCAGTGTAGTGATGCGGAGTGTGCCTAAATGCAAATTAGTAGGCAACGATTTTGAATCGCTACAATGAGTATATATGTGCAGATGTAAGTTACAGTAAGTTACGTATCCTAGCCATGTACCACTGGTGTAATCGGATTTCTGCTGCACTTGACTGATTCCTTAGACTGATCGATTTAAATGATTGAATTCTGCGGGGAAGCGTACTTCACATTAAAGCGACTAATTGACCTGTCCTTGTCACCTAATTATGAGCATCGATTACTTTGTAACTGTGTATGTACACTGTATGGCTGTTCGGGGAATATTTAAAGTGGCACGGCTGTACTTTGCAGAACAGTGACCGTGCCTTCCAACTGTGGATTTGCATTCCCATATGTAATTCACTCCTAACAGTGAGCAGTTGTGAGGGGTAGTTCAGACTGTTCAGTCGAATTGCCATCAGTCACTGTTGACAAAGTCGGACAGGACGTTGGACATGGAAATTCTGATCTGAAACGGGAGTGTAACCTTATCCTGGAGTTATAAATGGGATGTGGGCTGTGCGAGAACTCTGAGATTGCTTTTCAAGTTGGCAGTCATCATGCGGCGCGGAACAATCTTCTGGTCAAGATGTCATTGTTGCCTCGACAACAGAAAACTAAGTAATACAAATCTGTAAATTGACGGTGAATGAAATTTTCTCGTCCTCGTCCCATCCCGATCTGTGTGCTGTGAAAACCAGCTGGTTTACTTACACGCTTGGAACGTTGTAACTTGTGGGCAGGCGATGCAATTTGAATAAGTACTCGGGGCGGCATGATCGTCGGATCACACATGATCGCGCGGCGATTCGCGCCCAATCAAAAATGATTTGAAGCAATTCCGAGTCTTCGACCCTGAGCAACGCTCCGTCCAGACAAGTCCAAACATACTGGCCAGAGTTCGACGCCTTTAGCATTTCTTTTTTTTGCAAACAAGAGGACTGTTCCGATGGAAGTTCCGAGCCATCACCAGAATTTTGAAAATGGGAATGGGACCAATGCAGTGTGATGAAATGATGCCTAAAACTCAGTGTACTGGTATATGTCATCGTTTGCTCAAACTTATCCAGTATCATCTGACTCTCCGATAAAGAACCGAAAGTGATAGAGGAGCACTTAGGTATAGCCTGCGTGAAAGGAGACGATATGCCATCTAGTTTCCGTTTGCAGTCCGAGGATTCTTCACGGTGGGAGAACTCTCTTTTTCAAAACCTGTTCCCTTGCCTCATGTTTTTACCATTAGGGGCGAGTTATTGCTGTTTCCGAAACAATAATGTCCATAAACATCCACGCTTAATCCGACTCGGCCAAAACGCATGTTCACCATGCGGCTGCTTGCACAGGTGGACGATTCATTTAAGGGATGCCTATTCGGCTTCTCTTGTTGTTTCCCGAATCCTGTCCTCCACCTATCGAAATGTTGAAAAGGACTATAAGCAAGGCCCAAAACTCACAGGGCCCTTCAAACCGTGCAGCATTTGTCGTCAGTCTTTTCCAGTCAAGAGTCAAGGGAATCAAGGTTGAAGACTTGGCGATCGATGATGTCGTGGTTGCGTAAGGGCCTTCTAGCCACCTGGCAGTGCTATCGTCTAATGTGGTTCACAGGGTAATGGGACCTACGGGTTCCGGAAAGAGTTCCGTGCGTCAGGAAATTACGCATTATTCACGCAGATCTGTTGACGTTGTATCCAGTTCATTGAAACGGTAACCGGAGTCACAGGAAAGGTTGGATACGGTTTAGAATCCTTCACCACCGAAATCTCGATTATCAAACTTTCATTGTCAGGCCTGAGCCTGTGTTTCGTCGATACGCCTGGTTTCGATGATTCGAACAAGTCGGACCTCGAGGTCTTCAAGATGATTTCTGAATGGATAATTAAGACGTAGGCGATCGAAACATTGTTTCTATATTTTGGAAGTTAACATATTGCACCATTTTTAGTTACAAAAAGCAAATTCGTTTGACTGGTCTATTGTATTTCCACCGTATATCCGACAATCGGATGGCTGGAACCCCACTCAAGAATCTACAAATATTTGAGCAACTTTGCGGAGAGAGTTTTGATAAGATTGTCTTGACGACCACGATGTGGGACGAGGTAGATGAGTCGGTCGGAGCCAAACGTGAAGAAGAACTCAAACAAGAATACTGGAAATCCATGATTGAGCTAGGATCTTCAGTTAAACGGTTTCTTTCTACGCCCGAGTCCGCCTTCGAAGTCCTGACACCGATTTTCGATGACGTGTATAGAAGGAGCGCTGTGGTGTTGCAGAGGGAGATGCACGACCTCGGTTCTCATCTTACGGCAGCCCCTGGAGGAAAAAGATCGAACATGGAACTTAAGGAGCTAGTTTCTCGCCATCAGGACATACATGGCCGGATTCGAAATGAATTGAAGGGTTCGACGGACAATTCGGATCAACTTCAATTCCTGTTGGAGGAGCATCGGAAGGTCTCTCTGGAATTGCAGCGTGCTACTGCAAAGTTGCAAATACCAAACGCTGATCGGGTTTATAGAATTGTTACAATTCTTGATTGGACAAGGCTTTTCAGGTTAGTAATAGTATGGCAAGTTCTGAGAAACAACAGATACAAATTACCCACTTATAGTGTGTTCTCGTTAAATAAGAAGGATGGAGAAGTAGACGGGGTACGGGTGACAGAGTTGGAGATGGCGGTGAAGATGTGGAAATCTAAAGTTGAGGAGAAGGAACAGCAGTGCCAGATATGGGAAGCACGGGCCGAAAATTTGGAAGAGGCGATGAAAAAGGAAAGGGAGCTGTGGAAATCCAAGCTGGACGAAAAGGAGCAGCAGGGCCATATGTGGGAAGCACAGGCGAAACAATCGAAGGAAACAACGGAAAAGGAAAGAGCGATGTGGAAATCCATGGTTGGGGAGAAGGAGCGGCAATGGGAATTACAAGCTAAAAAATGGAAGGAGGCAGTGGAAAAGGAGACCAAGGAAAGGGAAAGGTGGGAGGCTCGGGCGAAACAATTGGAGCACGACGCAAGGGAGAAGGAGCAAAGAGAGAGAGAGGAAAGTGATTTGTTAAAAGCCTGGACAAAACAATGGGACGAGGAGGGAAAAAAATGAGGGAGAAGACCAGGAAAATGCGTTTGACCGATACAGTAATTTTTTGAAGCTCGGCAGAACCTGCAATAGTTATATCATTCACTGCAGTATTTATTCATTCATACTATGTTGAACTCCGATGTGTCGTCGATCACGTTTGTTGATTATCAGATAGTAATCAGAAGTTACCGTTCATGTCTTTACTTTCAACTAACCCTGACATATCATATCACCCAGACTATGAAAAATATGTCCAGCGTAAGGCACGTCGCCTAGCAGAAAATCCAAGTCTTCCAGCGGCTCCTTTACCAGATGAGTTTCCGAGTCAGGTTGAGGGACCCATCGTATGGGAAGGAAAGGATTGGAAAAATGAGGATCAATGGGTATACCAGTTGTCCCAAGGAGAACTGAAAGAGATAGACGATGCATTGAAATATTTCCGAAGTAAATCTATTCATCGGAAGACTACATTGTTAATCATTTGACAATAAATCAGATCTCGCCATCCCCTTAGGGTACATAAGCAAGGAAACCTTTCCGGTTCTTACACTCGGCCAAAAGCTTCACGAACTCTGCGTGGAGTTGTACTCTGGCCGTGGATTTTTCGTCATACGCACCATCCCGATTGATAATTACTCCCGCGAGGACCTGGCCATCATCTTCGCAGGTGAGTTACCAATCACATTGCATCTCATAAAATAAATCTTAACAGTTGGCGTGAATAAGGCCTCTCATCTCACGTCGGTTCTGCTCGAGGTAAACAAGACAGCACTGGCGCTGTCCTTGCACACATAAAAGACTTAACCGTCAGCCATGCCCACGAAAAAGGCGGCATTGGGAATAGCGCCTACACAACTGACAAACAGGTCTTCCACACCGACGTAGGCGACCTGATTGCCCTCATGGCGCTTGAAATCGCAGAAGAGGGCGGTACATCAAGGATCAGCAGCGGTGGAAGGATATACAATGAGCTCGCCTCAACACGTCCTGATTTGATACGCACACTTTCGGAGCCGTGGGTTTTGGACACTTTCGGTCGTAACCAGCAGGGGTATACGACGCGACCTATTTTACATTTTGAAGATGGGCATGTTATCATTCAGTATTCGCGCCGCCATTTTACGGGGTATGGACCACAGAAGAGGAATCCAGATATTCCGCCAATCACAGAGGCTCAGGCGGAAGCATTGGATGCTGTCCATTTTTTGGCGGAGAAGTACTCGCTTGGGTTGAATTTCCAGAAGGGTGATATACAGTATATCAATAGTCTCGGCCTGCTACATGCTCGAGATGCGTTTAGGGATAGTGAAAAGCATACGTATGTCGTTTCCGGTTCATTTCTGAGATTATGATGGACTTAATCGCCGTAGGAGACATCTTGTTCGGTTGTGGTTGCGGAACGATGAGTTGGCTTGGAAAACGCCTGGTCCTTTACAACACATTTGGACGAAGCTGTATTCTGCTGCTCCTGAAGACCAACGCTTTCCTTTGGAACCGGAAATCCGGAGAACAGTCAATGGAATGACCAAGTAGAATCTTGGATTGAAATTGTCTTCTGTCGTCTGGGGCGCAATTTCAGGTATTCTTTTGTGTACATCAGCTCTATTATTGAATTAGACGTGAGAAAGAAGAAAGTATCTTTCTAATATCAAATCAATAAACTTCAATATAATCCATCGAGATAGTTTGAGCTCGTTCTGGGCTTTGATGCAGTAGGGATAGAAGAAGTTGAGGATGTCGGAGATGGGGGTAGGTAGTCGGAGATGATGGAGTCGAAATTGAAGGCTTCAGGCAGTTTGAGTAAATGAAGAACGAGAATTTAATGGGGAGAGACTTACCAGCAGGATTTGGTTTAATAGCTTTCTGCGAGGATTGGAGCATCGAGGAAACTATGAGGCGGCGAATAGCGGGTCCGTCAAGTGGTACCTGCCAATATTGTTAGTTCGTGGAGAATAACGGAGAAGGAAACACACCTTCGGAGGTGTAGTTGGGGTCTGCACGATCTTGCCTGTTTTTAAGGCCTCCTCAATAGGAGAAGGACCGAACTTGAATGTCCCAAGCGGATTGGAAGCTTTGCCCAGGAATGTCAGAACATCACCCTTGGTGATCATGCCACGAACGCCAGTCCCCTTGATTTTGTCGAGGTCTGTGATGTTATGTTCCAGAAGAAGCCTGGACACAGAGGGGAACAGCGGTCTAAGATGTGTTGGAAAGATATGCAGGTGTACTTCGGGGGAATGGGATGACTGCGTGGTGTTGACCAAAGGAGAGGAGGGTTTGGGCTTTTCGGCTTGTTTCGGAGATGGAGGTGCTGCATCCTCTGTGGGTATCTCAAGGTTGGAAATGTCGTCTCCATCTTCTGCTAGTAAAGCAATGGTTTTCCCGACAGGAACATTCTTTGTACCTTCAGGTGTCTAATCACGACTGTAAGCTGAGGTGAAACAAAGGAAAGACTGGACGAAACCTCAACATACGATAATTTTGCCCATGATTCCATCCTCTTGAGCCTCGACATCAATAGTGGCTTTGTCGGTCTCCTATTTCAAAAAAAAGCATGAGCATTGACGCTGTTATAGCGCGTGAACAGGATGGTGAACCAACAATTTCCAGAAGTACGTCTCCTTGAGAGAAAGCCTCTCCTTCTTTCTTTTTCCATGACGCGATGCCGCCTTCGGTCATAGTTGGTGACATGGCTGGCATTTGGAATTTGGTGATTGCGCGACGCATCGCTGAACTGTGTAGCACTATAAAGTTGGTATGCAGGTCAGCTTTGATGAATTAGTCGAAATTAAAGAATATAACAGACTACGCCTTGTCTTTCCAGCAAAGCCTAGCCTACAAAGTCTGGGCATCGCGGTCATTTTACGAGAACAATGCTACTTCTGAGTGGAAGGAGCCAAGTAACTTAAACTTTAGGCAGGCATAGCGGCAATTGCCGTTGAATCTCGGTCCGAGGCTAGAATTTGAGATGATCAATGTTGCGGAGAACTTTACGTTCATTGCCTTCCTTACAAACCTCGAATATTATGCTGTAGCAACAAATTACTATCAAGAATACACACCTCCTACCCAGTTTCATGTTTGCCTTCGCTACTTGGCCTCTGCAATGGGCTCGTTCGCTCGGTCATCGCTTGTTTCTCCAGTTCGGCCTGTATGTTGTCTTCAGTTTTCATCATGACAATGTTCTGACAAGCCTCTGTAGCCACTGTGCGACACATCAGATTCGCGTTATCCTTATTTCATGCGTCGTCATTACCTCGTTGTTTTATCCCGCCCTTGATGTATACACTTCCTCAAGAACGTCGTCGCAATCCATTATCGACACATTGCTATCGCCAAATTCAAATCCCCTTAGAGCGGAGCTCGACCTTGTGGATCTTTGGGACGGCCACGACACACTTCGTGTTCATGAAGATCCTGTTACTCGTGCAAAGTGCAGCAATGGACACGCTCTCCGTGTGGAAAAAATTCTCATTCAGAGCCAACTTGTTGAGGACGACGGTGCTCTCAACCAGAAGATCCTTCTCTCTACATATGACCTCGAACGCAGAATACAAAAACTGGTATCTACCGCAGATTCACCCTGCCTCAAGAAAGCGGACGGGGAATGCCTAGTCGTTTCTCCACTTGCATTTTGGGGGTACGATAGAGGAGCCTTGAGTTCGGATGAAAACATCCTTGACACGCTCAGTTACCCGAACAACGTCTCCATTGTAGGCATTCCTGTGACCCCTCACATGGTATTGGCTGGAAGAGGATCTTACGAACCCCACGTTGGTGGGGGCAACAAATTTGATTATGCTACCTATCTCGTCCTCACCTTTTTCTTCCCTCGCAACATTTGTTGGGGATCAAGCTCGGAACATTCACAGTGGATTCAATTCGTTCAGGCCGCTGCTAGTCACTCCGGAGAAGTCGAGGTTCAGTCGCCTGAGGCTACCGTTATTGCTCTGGAGGTATGTCACTCTCACTTCGTCATCTTGAAACGCTCAATCTTCCATATCACACAGCATGAGTTCTCATCAACAAAGGGATGGTCGGTTATGTCGGCCTTCGTTTATATGGCTTACATCGGGTTCTTCGCCTATGTCGCCTGGTCTGTCAGACGAATGGACGCCATTCACTCGCGGCTCGGAATTACATTCACAGCCCTTGTAGAAATCGCCGTTTCCACTGTTACCTCATTGAGCGTCTGCGCACTCGTGGGTTTCAAGATTACTATGGTTCCTTGGTAAGGCCCCCCTTCCCGCTCTCCTCAAGGCGATGACGTAACTTTCGGAATACACAGGGAAATACTTCCGATTGTCATTGTATTCGTTGGGGCCGAGAACATGTTCAATTTGGTCGATGCAGTTGGGAACACTTCTGTGACGCTTTCCGTGAAACAACGCATTGCGGAAGGCCTGAGTCGGGCCGGCACGTCCAACACCCTCAAAGTCGTGGCCTACAATGTAATTCTTGGGGTCATTGCGGTCTTCTCTGTTGGAGCTGTGCGGCAATTCTGCGCCTTTGCCATTGTGGTATTGGTTGCGCACTGGTTTCTTGCACATACCTTTTTTATGGCAGTCCTTTCTATTGATATCGCACGTCTCGAGGTGAGTAAGATTATAACTTCCTAATCGTTTAAGTTGTAAGATTTTTTTGGCAGTTGGAGGAACTCCTACGACATGATACCAGTCTGGTACCCACTGCTCAAATATTGCAAAATGGTAATGATACCGAGAACCTGAAACAACCAAGGTCCAGCTTGCAGAAGCTTGTCTTCACTATCAAGCAATTGCTCAAGGGTCGAGCTGCTACTAATATTAGCCTTTTGATGGTGCGTTTATTTTCCTTTTCCTTCGACTTCTTCAAGCCGAGTTCTTGAGGACGGCTTTTCTCACTTCGTTTTTTGTATTTCTTGTAGTTATTGGCTATCGCCGCAACATTGTACTATACGACCTACACGACATCAACATCGATACCGTCACCCTCTGTTTCTTCTCTTCATCGACCCGGAGCTATTGCACGATCCAAGAAAACTTCTGGTTCTTCCCGGAACGGTGGCCTCTTGTCATATCCTCCATCCTCACCTGAACTCTCCACCGCGGATCAAATATGGAAATCCTTGAACCCAGCTCAGACTCCCCTCCTTCATTTGCGCATCGAACCACCAGTGAAAGTTACCTTCAATCCTCATGCTGGTCCATCCGGTCACTTTGCTGCCACGACTCGGTCGAGATATACAATAACAACTGCCAAGATTGTCCTCCGGTTCTTGACGATCATGGTAGTACCAATTGCTGCTACTACGGGGGTGCTGTATGGATTGTTGCTGTATTTATTACGGAACACAGAGCTGTTGGAAGCTCAGAGACATCGCCTCGGTGCTGATGATGAAGATGAAACACCTTCACTTTCTTATGCCAAGCGCGGCAATGAAAAATGGACCGCAAAGAAAAACTTGGAAGGCGAAATCAAATTTTCGACACTCCCAAGGGCCTTCCCTAGCGACGTTGAGTTAGTCGCGAGTAGCAAGGATGGGAAGGTGATTGCCTCCGTCGGATTTCATAACGAAGTCGTCGTTTGGAATGCGGAGACCAAGTCTGTCGTCATCAAGATCGATGCTGGAGAGATTTTTCTGAGGATGATGGGTGCAGGCCTTGGTCGTGGTGTGGCGTTGGGTATGATGCCTACTACCTCGTCTCTCGCAGATCCAACCATCACCTGTATAACTGTTGATGAAGAAGGGAAGTACTTGGCTATTGGAACCAGAGCTGGCTCCGTTGCTATCTGGAGTATCGATTGCAACAGGGGATGTAGTAATGGGGCATTGCGGCCTTTGTCCGTAGTGATGCAGCCAGAAGGTTCGATTTCTGCTGTTGAAGAACTGCGTTTCGTCGAGACGAGAAAAAAGGTCGGACGAAATCCTCCGCCTAACGGACTTGGTTCAGAGCCCAACTCTCCCGAGTCTAAGACAAAGAAGGGAAAAGGGAAGGATGACATGAAAGCAATCAAGTTGCTTGCAACATACACGAATGGTACAGCCGTAAGGTGGATGATAGGTTTCGCCAATGATTACCCTAGTGCGGTGTATGCTTCACCATCAGGAGAAGCAACGACTGTCCGTGCGGTGCTGTTACCATGTCTTGCTAATGGGCAAACCTTCATTGGGCTCTGTTTGGGCGACGGAGCGCTGGAATTGGTTGAAGTAGGGAATGACGGGACGTTTTTCAAACCCTGCGTGCTTCCAGCAGGCAATCCTCATGACCTTGTTTGGAAAGTCCATGCATGTCAAACGGAAATAGGTGGTCTTACTCGTCTCGTCGTCATTGCCGCCACAGAATCTGGCATCATTTCTCTTTGGGACGGCTTTACGGGAGAGTGCATATCTATCCTTGATGGAGCAGCCTCTGGCAAGGTTAATCAGCTCCGCATATCTCCTGTGTCCTGCGAAACATGTCACTTTTGTGGCCAGCTCCCAATGGAAAGTCTCAGCCTCGCATTTTCGGTGGATCATGTCGTGAGAGTCGAGAAGCTTTATGTGGATGAAACAAATATGACGACGGTGATGGGTACCAGGAGGTGTTCGTGTTCCAAGGCTAGCATGCAGTTACAACAGAATGCTCAAAGCCTGAGCAGGGTGTCGTCGTTGGAGAAAGTAATGGCAGGGAGGAGGTCCCGGAGCAATAGTAATACGGCCCATTCACCTGGTGGATCTCCTCGTATGAGTCGAATAAGACTGGCCACTGCTTTCGAGCCTAGTAGCGTCACTTCTGCATTTCCCGTTTCTGGGCATGGTGTACATTCAAGACGAGCATCAGAAAAGGATGGCACGGTGAGACGCTCATCGGAATTATTGGCTGTACCACCCTTCCCTTCAAATGGCATTGTCGCGAACGGAGACGATCCTGATTTAAGAAATGGTGATCTCTCGAATAGTCCCATGGCTCCTGCACCCTCAGGCTACTCAATATGGAGGAACGCTACCGTTGCCTACCTGACATCCATTAACTGTGAGCGAGGCAGTTGGGATACCTCAGGTGATTTGTATAAGGGTATTAGGAGGAAGAATCGGTTGCAGTGCAAAAACAAGTCGACGATAAGAAGCAGAGGGCCTGAGGAGGGTCTCACGAACGCTACGTTAGAGAGGTGGGAAATGTGGTCCTTCGATCCTGATACTGCAACCCTGCGTTGTTCGACATTGCTCTCTCTTATCCCTGAACCCTCCGATGATACGACGCAACCAACTTCACCCAAAATTTCTTTACCTATCCCAGCCTTGCCATCAAAGCAAAAGACGACTTCGTCCTTTTCCTTTACATCTCCCCGGACAGCTTCCCCTTACACCTTATATACTTCTTTAGACAAACCTGGAAAGCCACTAGCAAGATTACCCTTCACACGTGTCTCTCCTGTCCTGATTTCACCCTCACATGCCGTGGCTGGTTTTGGAAACACCATTGGTGTGTTCCATTTTGCATCTTGATATACTTTAGCAACATAAGATGGATTGAAGCCATTCCGTGTATATTTATGTATTTTACTTGTCAGATATTTTTTTTTGGTTTCGACCTACAGCCCATGTAACATCATAAAGTACAGACAAGCGCTAATAGCTGCTTTTTCACAATGCATTTCTAGTTGAATTGCCAGTTTTGCAAAGCCCTGATCTTAACAAATACGATGTATATTCTGATAATCATTAAATAGATACTAAAAGGCATCAACAAATTAAGATGCGAAGGTGAGGATACGATGATAATCGTCAATAACCGAATGGAATGTTTCTTCCAACTTCCCAAATCTTTCGTCTTTTTCTAGTTGCGCGAGAATTTCCTGGAACACGAATGAGACCAAGAATGCAAAGAAAAAGAGATGACTTGCAAAATTGAAACGATATAATCTCTCCTTGACCTGTAACCTGTATGCCCGCAGCTTATCTTGATCTGTTGGGTCGAGTCGTAGCAATATCAGCATTTCAATTAATCGATGAAATTGTCTCTGCAGACATGAAATTAGTTTTTGCAGATAAAAAGTATAACAGCAAGCACGAATCTCACCCCCGCAATTTTGAGGTCCCTCCTCCACTTCTCCATCCAACGCCTATCAACTGGCGGACCTAGTCTGCCCTCGTCGTGAGTGTCAATTCCCGTTTCATCATCTGTACGACCGCTCTTTCTTGCTCTGCCAATTCCACCTTCATCACTATCTACTGCTTTCGAACGGCCATACGCTTCTTCTAGGAATTGCTCGTTAGACAGCAGCATTTGGAGGTCATTTTTGTCCCGGAGATCTTCAAAGGCTTCAGCGGGGTCTTCCACCGTCAGCTCTGCAATGTTCGGTGTTTTAAGCACGAATTGGTATATAGCTTTGTATAGTTCGGCTGTGTGGTAAAAGTGTGAATTTTGGTAAATGAGGCAGAGTCAAGCTTACAGCCATGTGCTTGTCGTTGGAATGGAGTTGGGATAACAAATTGGCTTTAGCGAAAGTCGGGGTTAGCTCATATATATCTGAAGGCGTTCAAAAAGAGTTTGACTAACCTCAATCTCATGCGAACTTTTTCTGGGTAATAATAAAATGGATACAAGGACGAGTATCCAACAAAATGATAGGCGACAGTATCAGAACCGTCTCTCCTTTTCCTCTTCTCGTATCTGAAGTAATACGCAAGATAAAGTAGATGTCCATAATGCAAAGCCTTGAACTCACAACAGCGCGAACTCCCAAGTATCTTCCTCCTCATTGATATAAGACCCTGCTTCGATATATAGAAGAATGAAGATTTGCATCCGACGGTGGTACTCCAAGAAACCAGGTGTATTCCACGTTGCCTACAAAGAAATTTCCAAAAAAATGGATTAGTTGTGCCCTTCGAGTGAAAAATAAGAAATGTACATAATATACTTCATACTCGATGACATCTTCATCGGCAGCGTTGAGGGACTGGCTCGTTCCGCTCCGCTTCCGCTTTCCTTTTGCCGCCGATTTCGGTGAGGGTCGAGTATATGAGTAAATGAGTTGCCCAGGAGGTCTGAACGACTCTGCTTCTTCTTCGACAAGCTGTAGGAATGTTTGTTCGTCTGTGTAGTATCCTAAGAAGCGGATATAAGTATTTTCGAAGAGTAACGATAATTCAAGTGCTGGCCTCACCAGCTGGAATAAATTTCTTCAGAATTCCCTCTACGTCATCAATCGTCGAGGAAGAGGGCAACTTTTCGGAATAAGAAATGGAGAGAAATTGTTGCAGAGACCCGGATGCAAAACGCAACTAGATGTCCAAGCAGACGAACATGTAAGAAGCTTCAAGAGTGGCTTAAATTTTACACACATCAATGACAAGGTCCTTGTATCCGTAAATCTTCTCTTCCTCGCCATATATCTGTAATATTCCAATGAATATTGTTCTGTCAACAAAACTTGCAAAGCATAAATTGCTTACAGGATATGTGAAAGTAGGATTAAACTCCTCAAAAGACTCCTCTCGTGCAAGCTCCTTTTTATCTTTCTGTGCTCGCACTGAATTTCATGTAAAATACATTAGAGAAGGGAGCTGGATTCAGGTTACAAGTAAGACGACCTAATGAAAGCACGAGCGCTTCGTTTGCGTCGCATGTCCAATCAGACATTTTCCAGTTTCGTTGACAGATATCGACGCTGCAGGCAGTGGTGGAGGGCGTTTAAGCCAGACGAAGCTGGGGTTAGGTGAGCACAGTAATGACACTATTCGAAGGGATCATGACTTCTTGTTGACGCGTTGTTTGCGGCAATGCGCTCATTGGACGGGTGGAAGAAAGGGCAAAAAATGAATTATTTAGGGTATCAAGTGCAACTATAAACGAATGGATCGAAGAAGGGAAGGTCAAAGAGCAAGAGAAACGGTTAACGAATAATAGAATAAGTTGAGGTAAATAAGTTGTGTTGACCAAGATATTTGCTCAACACTGCTAGTGCGATGTCATGAATCGTTGCGCTGGTCCAATGCTGAGTTCCAGTCCTTTGTCGTGAAAGTGAGTTTCGAGGGTACAGAAGGCACGACTCATCGAGAAGAACAACGGGAAATCTGAATCAATCACTTCCGTCCTTATCATCTCAAGGACGCATCTTTCACACTTGAGGTAGAATCCCTCTTTCTTACCAATGCCCCAACACTGAATCTCTTCAAATTTGCCAAGCTGCTCTTTGCCTTCTTGTGTGCCTTTTTCGAGGACTCTGAGTCAGAAGCTGGTGCAGGTGGTGTTGTTGTTGTCGTCGAGACAGAAAGTTCGGGCTGGTTGTCAGTGTTGGTAGGCACCATCTCTACAGGGCTCCGCGAGATCCCTGATTCACCACCACTACCGATAAGCCGCACAGTGGTGTCAAGCTTTGTGTCTGGAACCCTTTCCACCTCCTGGTGACTCGAGGGCATCGAGACCTGAAGTTGTTCGGTTGACACAGTTCGGGCGGAAGAAGATGGCAAAGGCTCCAAGGGTGGTGCACTGCTCATAACAGCAGAAAGGGTTGATTCCATTAACAGGTCAGGCACATTACTTGATGTAGCGGGCGAGGGGACATGTTCAACAATTGGCAATGTCGTCGATGGCGATGCTTGTGGACTCAAAACTGTGAAGGAAGTGGACTTGGGTGTGACAAGGTCGTCTAAAGGAGGCGTTGGCGGCAGTGGCAAGGCAGAATCACTGGTAGAATCCGATATTTCTCGCCTCATTGGTGACTTCGACTTTCCAGTCCGTCTTGTCGATGTGACGAGACCAATATTTTCCGTATCAAGTTCTTTTGTCAGCGTAGACGAGGAAAGCTCCACACCATGACCATGACCAGCTTCTAAATCGTCATCTGATCGTAAAGAGTCAGGGGGGGATGGTAGGGGTGCAATATCGTGAGCTGTGGGTAAAGCAACAGGCATAGGTGCAGGAGGTTTCGTAATGGATAATGTGGGTCTATTGTCGCGCACTTTGGTGGGCTTGGTAGGAATTATCGTTGACTGTGAGGGTAGTGAACGATGACTCTTCATCTCCTTGGAAAGAGATGGAATAGCTTCCTCCGAATTGTTGAGAACAGGAATATGGATTTCAGAAGCTGAACCATGTGAATCGACGATGTCGATGTCTCCAGGCTGTACATTGGATCAAAAACTGAGGCGAAAAGTTTTGGACAAATTTAATCACCTGTTTCACGGGTGTCTCTGCCATAGGCATCAAGTCTGCATCTGTGATTACACCTGTTTCATGCCATTTCCGCAAACTCCGGTCCGCCCAGGCTTCCATCACATTCCAACCCTTGTAGTCACCCGTCAGCCGCAATGCTCCACCGGAGCCTATGTCGCCGCCGCCATCTCCGTGTCCCCGACCATTGCCATCGTAGAAGTAGCCTTCATAACCCAATTCATCTTCACTGCCTTCACTGCCATCATTGTTACCGACTTCGAAAGTATCCCCATTTTCAAGCTCTTCGGCAAAATTTGCTAGCCACGTTGCCCATCCTGTAGGACCGTCGCCTCTCCATAGTACAACCTTTGTATCAAAGTCGCGTCCAAACACGATGACCTGGCCAGGTTGGCCGCGTTCTCCAGGACAGAGATCAATGCCGATGTAATTTCCAACCTTGTCTGCAATGAGTGGTATCCAACCACGTTGTGAATATGCCTTCCTGACCCAATTAGGTGGAATAGACTGCATGGATTCTACAAGTCCCTGATTCGCGCCGGTCGTTGGATCATGGT
>JAIUJM010000155.1:0-24117 GCA_026262225.1 Inosperma sp. D86
CATAGGTCATTGTTTTCTTTTAGCGAGACACATTCATGTATACATATTGTCCTCTACTCATTTTAGGGCTCTGATGAAATATTTTTTATGTAAAGTTGTCAATTGCAAAATAAGCTTACTCAACTTGCGTGTTTTTCCTTCTAACCTTCGTTTCTTTATTCGAATTCACAGAAATGGCCACCAGCTATATTAGGCACCTCACGGTGTCAGAGTCCAGACCTTGGAAGACACTACAGTCGAACCTGCCTTAACCCATACCTGTCGGTGGACGCCGGGTCCTATGGGGTATGACAGGTTATGGGATAGCTCAAGTATCTAAAAATAGACTAATTTTTCAGAAATTCAAAAAAAATTCAAAAAAAATGAGTGATGCTCAATTCACGAAATATGTGCTACACTGCTATGTACAAGTACCCAAAAGTTATATCATTCTTGAAATACTATGCCAGTGTATGTGGGGCATCATCAAACTGGAGGGGTTCATGGGTCACCATCATCACAGCCATTGCATGACTTTGCCTTGAAAGAAGAAATAATAGAAAATTTTGAATGAAACTAACTAAATGTAGGCTAAAACGTACATAATGCAATAATTTTGAACTCAGTTTGTTCATCAAATGGTGTACAAACCTTGTCAAAATGTATGGGTTTTGAGCGGATGGGGGTATGGGGTATGGCCTATCACGGTTTTATGGGTTATGGGATGCAAATCTCTGCGAACCAAGTTGGTGGATCCATATGGCTATGGAGTATGACAGGTTATGGGTTATTGGGTGTATGGGTTAAGGCAGGTTCGACTGTAATCGGTACCGCCCAAACATGTAAACATATTAAAACATGCGTAAAAAATCGGATCGTTCTTGCCCTTAGGGCTAAGCGGCGAGTTAGACAGCTCGATTAATAAAATCCAAGGCTAAGGCAACATACCCTCTCATTTTTGTGCCTTAATCGGGATTCCTGGCGTCTTTGGATGGAAGCTCCTTTTTTGGCAGTCCTCTGCGTGAGAATACATCTTTGATATCTTTGATAAACTTCTGATTTCGAACAGTTCGTCACACTGATAAACAATACAATTCCAATGCAATCAACAGGGGCTCCTCAACCGCTCCCCCCACGCATCGGTGATCCCCTTGATGTTGTACGAGAGAGGCTCAATGCAACGGAATACAAGAGTACGCCTTCTTTCCTTTCCAGAATATACTACCACTCATTTTCTAGTTCTACAGTCACGAAAGTCCGTCAATTCCTACATGACCTCGAGACAGAACGGACTGAAATTCTCCAACAATATCACAATGAGATCCGGGCCCGCGCCGCCGATAAAGCTCGGATGGTTGTTGATCGGGATAGCGACAGAGATGTGCTAATGCATGACCCACACTCTCGAGGTCCAGACTACAACCCCACAACTCTTGGTCCTATTTCTGTCCAAGGTGGGGAAGGTCTTCCAGATCTGAGGAGGACGAAAAAACGGGAACTGGAGACACAGGAAGATGAATATGACAGACACCCAAAAAGATTCAAATCTCAACCTAGCTGGGTCGAGGGCGGCAGCCTCTTTGTAAGAGAGGGAATTCCACCGCCCACGCACGGACATACAGATGAGCCTCTACGCCCACAGCAAATAATACCCTTTAAATATCGCCCACGACCCCCCATCGACCTATTTCCATTTCCTGAATACATCGACCACTACCCTGCTGAGCTCAAACACGAGGCCCAGGACTGCATCGCCTTATTCAATCCTTCTCCTAAAGTCAAACGAATATTGGATATAAATCCAGTGCATGCACTGGAGCACGGCAGTCCAGTGCAATGTGTGAAGTTTAGTCCAGATGGGAAGTGGCTTGCTACGGGATGTAATAGAACTGCTCAAATATATGATATGGAGACAGGAGTTAAGACTTGGTTAGTTTTCTTCGCTTTGTTATAAGAAAGCTGGTTAACATTCTCCAAAGCGTCCTAGTCCATGTAGGAGACGATGAGAATATGTTTGTCTATTCGATTTGTTTTCATCCAGATGGTAACTACCTTGCTACTGGGGGAGGTGACGGCAAAATCAGGGTTCGTACAGTCCTGGCTTGTTCAACTTTACAACTGCAAAATTTATTCAAAACCCCAATTTTTTCTTCTCTGCGGAGGACAGGTTTGGAATATTGCTAAAAAGCGAATCCACAATATCCTCGAAGGTTATCAACGAGAAATCAGATCGCTCCACTTCGTTTCCAATAGCCGATTTATTGTCTCTCGCTCTGTTGATGGGTCAGTCCGTATATGGGACCTGGACAGTAGGACTTCCCAAATTCTAAACCCTGAAGATCATTATCGGGTGCATACGGAGGACATACTCACGTCCATTGCTATCTCCCTAGACGAGAGATACATAGCCGTGGGCAGTTCAAATGCGGTTGTGTCTATCGTGGAAATTACTACGGGTGCTCTGGTACAGCGGTTGAGAGGACATTGGGATTCTGTTTCTTGTGTTGCATTCACCCCTGACGGGAACGGGCTGATAAGTGGGAGTGAGAATAAAACATTGAATTATTGGGATATCAGTGGATTGGGTATTTGGTCCCGTGGCACTACTGGCTCTCCCTGCCTAATGAACCTCACCGGCCACAAGGAATATGTCAACTCCATTATCGTCTCGCCTGATGGTAACTGGGTCGTCTCTGGGTGTGCAGACGGAAAATTGTTTTTCTGGGATGCAAGGACTGGGGTGGCACACTGTACATTGTCGGGTCATATGGGAGCTGTCTTAGGAGTTGATTTTAGTTGTACGGGCAACCTTTTGGCCACGGTGGGTTGGGATGGTCGAGCTAGAATTTGGAGTTATACACACAATCATGCCTCACCGTCCTGATCGGTTTCTTCGAGCTTTCTTCTCTTGTTGTCTGTCAAATCCAGTATCTAACTCCCATACATTCCCTTTACTTCACCCCTACTCCAGTCAATCTCTTATGAACGCCCAATACGAAATAGAATGCCCATCAATATATATATGATTCAAACATCATCCCTTCATTCATTTTTTGAGGTTGCTCCTTCCTGGCGAGCGGAGGAGGGCGGCACAATTATGGGACAACATATGGGTGCGGATGAACTGATAGCCTTCTGCGTAGTGAACACAATGTGCGCTCCAAAGACTCAGTAGGGTCGTCCATCATAACCAAACAATAGACCCGGATAGTCAGTCTGGCTACGGGAGACTACGAAGACTGCGTACGGAGTCAGAAATGGGTCCGCTAGGGGAAGAACAATCCAATGTTACAAAAGGGCCATTAAATTGAAAGATACAAGAGCAATAACGAGCGCGAAAAGGTACGTTTACAATTCATGTTGAAAGTCTCATTAAATATCTCCTATAACGAAACGATTAATCGTAGCTGGGGGGATTTTCGACCGGGATACCGCCAACCAGAGTTACGCTACTTGATTCGGCTGGTGTGGTATAAGATGCTGTCAGGGTATCATAGATATGAAATTTTAGATCGAATTGTCAAGTAGGATCTATCATTTTTTGACACTCACGCAAACCCTCAAGTTCATCTTCATCTACCCCTCTCCTCATATAGATAGCCCGCTCTCTCGACTTTTCTAGTAAACTGACAAATTCAAACATTGCCCGATCCTTGAAACGGACCTCGACCTTCGTTCCTTCCGTTAGACCTCCTTCGGGAGACGGCTTGACCTCGAACGATAAGAAATTCACTCCAAAGGTTGGTTGCTCAAATCTTGTCGACAAGATCGCGTGTAATGGAACGGAAAGCGATTCGAAACCTGGCGAGTCGGATACGAAGATGAACTATTTCCAAGGGAAAAAAAAATCGATCCGCAATGGTTCGGACGATTAGCACAAATTGAAACCACCTTATCGGTTACAAAACAACTCACTCTTTGGTCTGTAAGATAGAGTTTACCATATCCCTTGAGTTTCTTCACACCGCCCGATCCCCCTGACGTTGACGTGCCAGTTGGTGGGGCATCTGGAACACTCAAAGATACTTCAACGCCCGAATCTACGGTTGTGACGGTCATCTCGTGTGGTAATGGCACAGGTGTGCGATTAGGAGTTAGCATCACCCAGTTCAAAGCCATGTTTGTGGAAGGCAGTAAGAGGTTAGATGGGTGGATTAGTTAAATGGGATGGACAGCCACAGATCAGGAATGGTCTAAATCTAATCATAGACGCCGCAGCTTGATTTTCCATTATAGTAATATTTCCTCTCAAATTTATATACTGGGCGCTCAGGAAGGAGAGTATGCTTAAACCACGAAGCAAGGCCGCTGAGCCTATTTTGTAATTTTGAAAATATAATTTTGGTTGAACTCGACTAATGGGGCCACCAGAATTTATGGCCACGTACGTGCTTGTGATAATCACAGAAGACCAGGAGATGACTCCCACCTATTGTTGGCGAATTTCACGCAGTTCGGTTTCGACGTCACTCAAAAATTGATGACGTTGCGTCATGACTGTACAGCAGAAGTAAGAAATCTGGTTATTCTAGTAAAAAAAGAAGGCGCACCCTGAGTGATTGTTTCATCGAACTAGAGATACCCCGCGGCGATCAACTTGGTCATCGCGCTCATTTGACTGTCGGAAATGTCCATCGGAAAGACTCGGCAAACGTCCAGATCCCAAAAAAGTATCTTAATTCTATGTCAGACAGCGCTTACACCTACACTGAAAGAACCAGTCCTGAAGAAGTTTATTTCGGTCTTCGTCGCGCTCATTGATGTAACTGATACAAAGTTCCTCTCCAGGATAGATATCCCGCAGCGTGTAGAACTCGACGCTACGATCAAGGCGGCGCTTCTTGAGGTTTGGTGTACAATCTGCAGAGTTGTTGAGTTTCAGAAAATTTCCTATAAAGAAGAATCGACAGACCATGATTAAAGTAACTGGCAGCGACGTAGGCAGCCCAGCCAAACATTTCAGCTTCGTCGCTTTCAGTATCCTCCCATATGCCAAAGACGTTGCCGGGATCTCTGCCGAGGATGGCACGAACGATGTCTGGTGTCTTGAGATCTGTACGCAACACGGACGACGTAGTTACGACGCGCAAAAATTTGAACACCTTGAGGTGTGATGAGAGGAGAGAGGGTTTGTGGCGGATATACACAAGTTCATTATTTTGCAAGGATAGAAAATCGGACCAGCTGCTTGGACCTTTGGAAACTTTGCTCACCAAAGCATCCAAAAGGAACTTGGCAGTGTCTATCTCGAATTCGTTAAGTACAAGTGGAGAACTGTTGTCGGCATTGGCCCAGACGTTATCCAGATATTCTGCCGTGATATCAACTGGTTTCACCAACGGTCTGTCGTCGTCGTCCTTCAGCTTCCTCATCCGGACGATTTCCTTTTCAAACTTTGCAAACACCTCCAAAATCCATTTCTCTCGATAGCTCGACGCACGGCATGCCTCGCTGCAGAACCAAAGACCCGTCTCGCCTGTGCCCTCATATAATGTCTTGATGGTCCATTTGTTCAATGGTGCTGCATATTTGAAACACCACGCACACACTTCTTTTCTGAATTTCCTTAACACAACGTGTGCGTATGGACCAGGACAGAGAAGGACCCTGGTCCCCATAGGAAGAAACTGCGTTGCAATCGCGCCTCGTCCGCCATAGGAGGTTGGCTGAATAACATACATATATCCCTGTGCCCGCGAGTCCTACGGAAAAGTAATTCAGTGGAAAGTTTTCTACTAAATTCTAGCATCTGTCATTGATCTGTCACCCTGTCATGACATCACGTCACTATTGTGACCTAGTCACTTGTTTGTTGTGACAAATTTCAAGCGCATCGGGGACAGTAAATTATCTGAAGGCTACCTGGCGCAATGGTAGCGCGTTTGGCTTCGATTGCTAAATGGTACCAAAAGGTTGCAGGTTCGAGTCCTGCGGTGGTCATCTACATTTTTATGGCTTTCGTTCCTCGATATTGAATTGCTTGATTTTTCCCTTCCCTTTGTCTCCTGTGTAGATGCCTGCAAGCAAGATCTGACCAGCAATTCGGTTGATGATGGTCAACCATACTAAATATTGCAAGATGCTTCTAGTATTAGGGCCTCAGAACTTGCGATATGATCGACAGCATTGTGCGTTCTGCTCTTGATCATTGGCGTAAGCCGTATGATTTTATCTACCACAGCCCAGGACTTCTATACAGTATATAAATAAAACATCCCTCTACTGCATATACAGCGCTACAAATTCATGTAGACTCCAAGATCATATTCCAAAATGAACATACGGCACCCACGTTAAAAGTCCTTGTTCCGTATCGCCAATTCCAGGATTCTGTCGAATTTTCTGGATAGCATAGCATACGCGGCCCTCGCTCCGTCTAATTGCATGGAGGACTCGCCTCGGATCTCTTTTGCATTTCCAGTGACACTCTCTTTGCTCAGCATCCGTGAATAGAAGACTTCCGATATGTCCGGCGCATGAGGGTCAGAAATTGACCACATAGTTGCAACGATACTGCGATAACCGGCTGCCAACATGCCAGCAGCGAGGTGGACAACTTCTTCCGAAATCAACTGGACACCAGTACTCGTCTGGCAAGCAGACAAGAATGCCATATCGGCATTTGGAAATTTCTGTTCCAGGATTTTGAAAAGCTCTAGCTGTCCATCAAGCAGATAGAACCGGCTTTTCAGAGGGCTTTTGACATCCTGTTCCGCATGACAAGCCAGATGAACATTCCTATGCATTGCCATTTCTTCTTTGACTCTACTAACAGTGGCGTCCTTCCCTGAGATGCGCACCGCCTTTATTTTTGCTTCCTGCATCATCTCAAACAACTTTTTTACTTCTCTGTCAGCTCCAGGGATATGGCGAAGGGTCGGGGCTTTGGCTTGACTGACCAAAAGGAGACTCCCATTGGACGGAGGGTGAGCAGGTTTCTTCACCATGTCGATCAATGTAGTGACATTGGGTATGTAGGATGATACAGCAAAATCAGACACACAAATCGAAGTTCCGGGCTGGCGGTTATAAATTCCTGCTGCATGGAGGGGAAGGAATGTAAGCGGACCAGTAGTACACCACCATATGCGACGCTGTATTGATGGTAAACGCTATTACAGAATTGACCAAGATAGTTAGTCGTTAGCAACAGAAAAATAAAGTAGCACACTTCAAAGCCAATTGCATCGAGGATAGGCTTTGCAATCCCTATCCAAAGATCTTCCAAAACCTTTTGAATAATATTATTTTTCGGGGCGGTTTCACGGGGACGGCCTCCACGTAAATCCTTGGATGAAAGATGAGAAGAGCAGTTTGTTTGCTCGTTTATAAGTGAAATTCTGGAGAGGGACATGCAAAGGTTTCTCTCGCTTGGCAAACAAAGCTAATGCATCACATCGATCTTTCTGAATGTTTATCATGATGACCGGACTACAAGGCAACTCCTTCATTATATCTGAACCACGAGGAGGGGAAAGAAAACCATGGAACCGAGGAATGCGTCGTACTTCGTCCAGAAGCTCGTCCCATGCATTCGCAAGTTTCATGTGATCTGCTGCTTGATCCTCCAGTGAGGGTTTACCACCATCCGTCCAAAAAGTTTCACGAGACCCAGCCTTCTCTAACATCCGAGAAACTCGTGTTAGTCGTTCAGCGAGGTCAGGCCTAAAAGCTCGCAAATCATTCAAGGGCGCACGAAGATGGCTCAACTGAGTCCAGACAAGGCAACGTCCCTGCGCGAGCCATTCCAAAGCAAGCAAGGGTGAACCCAAGGACACGGCAGCCGAGACCGCTGTTGAAATCAGATCAGAAGTATTCATGAGTTTTTGATGACGAGTGGTGATTGTCTTCTCCATCCCTGCAGCTTGTGACAAGAGGTTGATTACAAGGGCGTATGCCTCTAAAGTTTCAGAGGGTTTGAAGTGTTGTGACAAAATGGCCCACTCTTGTGAAGCAAGCAGACGCCTTGTAGGATTTGATTTGGAAGTAGCTGCATTTCGGTATACGTCAATGGCTGACATCATATCGTCCATGTCATGGAAATGTTGGAAACGAAGATGTAACGATTTTCCAAGGTAATAGAGTGGCCTATATCGTTGTGCGGAATGCTCAGGACGATTGAGGCTAATTGCGGTTCGCAATGTTGATATCGATTCTGTTAAATCTGCATTCTCTTTATTACATTCAAAGCGACGTTGCAGCGCATATCCAAGGCTAGCAAGTCGATTCGTCCGTTCCAAATGGTCATTAGGAGTGAGGTCGATTGCAGATCGTAGCGTTGTTATCGCCTTTGATAAATCCTCCATATAGGGGAAATATCCAGAACGAAGCAATAATCACCCAAATTTGATAAGAAGTTAAGCCGGTGGACATGCTGTTCAGGAGTGAGCTGAATTGCCCTTTCTAGATGGGTGATTGAATCTGATAAATCGGTGAATTCTGCGGAGTTCTGTCCGACACACTGGAAGCGAACCCGCAAAGAAGTTGACAGATTATTGAGCGTGATGGGTAGATCGGCATGATTTTCAGGGATCAAGCGAATTGCGGATCTCAGGGTTGAGATTGAACCCATTAGATCTGCAAAATCTCCTACATGCTCAAAGCGAAGACGTAATGAGTTTCCAAGGTTGCATAATTGAGCGGGTAAATCAGCATGGTCATTCGGAGTGAGATGAATCGCATTTCGCAAGGTCGATATTGATTCCGATAAATCCGCGACGTCACCAGCATGTGTGAAGCGATATTCGAACGATTTTGAGAGGTTGGAAAGGAACAAAGGACGATCAATATGGTCAGGAGAAATGCGACGAAGTGCAGTTTGCATGGTTGTGATGGATTCGGATAGTTCTGATGGATTTCCGGAGTGTATGTAGGAGGTTTGCAATAAAACCCCAAGGTTAGCTTGCCGGCTGGGTAGATTAACGTCACCATCGGGGGTGCGAGAAATTGAAGCTTGTAATGCCCATATCGAAGTCTGTAAGTCTGCAATGTCTCCCATACTGCTGAAGCGACATTGCAGCGAAACTCCAAGATTGTTTAGAGTGAACGATCGATTTTCGTTGTCAGAATCGGGACTGAGAAGGAGTGCCCTTTTCAAATGCGACAACGATTCAGCTATATCTGCAAGGTTTCCATTGCATTCAAAGCGGTAGCGAAGTGTAGCTCCGAGGTTGTTTAGCCGAGGGAGGATATCGGGATGACGATCACGGGAGAGCTCAACTGCAGTCCGAAATGCGGTTATCGATTCCGAGAGGGCTTCAACGCTTTTCGTGCACTTGAATTTATGCAATAAAGAAATCGCCAGGTTGTTGAGCTGACTGGGAAGATATGGATGGCCACTCGAGGTCAGCAGAATTGAGCCCTGTAGCATTGATATTGATTCTGTTAAATCGTTCATGTCATGGTTGTGTTCATAGCGACATTGCAATGCAAGGCCAAGGCCGTTCAATTGTGAAAGACGATTGACATCACCGTCAGGGGTGTATTGGATCGCAGTGCGCAAGTCTGATATTGCCCTTGATAAATCTGTCAAGTCCCCAATCCGTTCGAAGCGTTTCCAGAGTAGAAGTCCAAGGGAACCCAGATAAACTGGATGTTCTTGATCGGTCTGTGGTGTCTTACCAACAGCGGTTTGAAAGTGAGAAATGGCTTTATCGATATCGGCGGGATCCTGGTTGAGCTCAAATCGACGGGAATGAGCTTCTCCAGCATCAACCAGAAGTTCTATGCGTGATGTATCGAGGATTTCTTTTTGCCCTGTGAGCTTATAGCGAGTCATCAACTGATGGCCGAATCGCTGCATATACGTTGCCTGACTCGCCAGAGGTACCTCTTGATTTTGAGTAAGCTGAGGTCCCTGTCAGAGCAAAACCGATTCTAACCTCGAGGTAACAATGACTTCAACTTTGTCAATTTTTCACCAGGGAGAACACCAGGACGATATAAATCCCAGTATACCACATTTTCGGGGACAGCTTGACAAGACGAGGAGTTATCCGAGCCTGAACCAGCAAGCAGGCTCGTTCCTTCTTCAACATCATGAGGTTGCCGGTCTAGATTGAATCGCTCCTCGCGTGCTTCTTTGACAGCAACTAGAAGGTCGACGCGTTTTGGGTAGTCTGTAGGTGCCATTTCGAGTGCTAAGTCGTATGCAGTGATTGCACTATCGAGAATCCCTTTTCGGCCCTTGAAGTTGTACAAGAACATTAACTGACGAGCTAAGTGGTACAAAATGATTATACGTCCCGCCACAGACGGGCCTTGATTTGAATAAGCTGGGGTCAAAATCTTTCAAAGGAATAACGATTCTCACTGCGTCGCACTAATTCCTTCCACGTCGCCAACTGAAAGGTAGGCAGGACACCAGTAGCCTCAATACCTTCATAAAGACGATCCAAATGGCTTGAAAAAGGAGGAGTGAAAATATCCTATAGGAATCCATAAGTTCAGGAAGAGCACTCTACAAGGACTTACATTCACCATCTTTGTTTCCAATGAGATGGAAGCGGATGGTATACGGACTGGAAAAAGAACAGGAAAGCAAGGGTCAATGCCTTAGTGTGTTGTAGTAACGTGCACACATGGATAATGCGTGGTTGTAGGTTGCCATGAGCGTTTGTGCAAGACTCGAGACCATTACAGGTGACCAAAATGACTTTCTGTCACCTGCTGGTAGCTAGATTTCCAAAGGATTTCCCTCGTGTACTAGTACGGTCTTGGGTAGGTTACTAGGTCAGCCTGTTGTAACTTTTTTATGGTAAAGTCCTATTTATAGATCTCGTTATCTCTTACAATGACTCCTTGATGACTCCATAACAGCTCCATAAAGTATACCACTGCGGCAACAGTTAAGACAACAACGATATTGTCAAGTATTGACAATGATCGAGACGTTGTGTGGAATCAGATGACGACAGCACGGGATTTGCTGACTTCGAGGAACTTTCATCTTCACCATAACCACGATGGATTGCAGCAGCACGCGAAGCGAATCCCCTTTGACGGACATCGAGTTTTCTGTACAGTTGTGGTTGAAGCTGGAGGCTGGTGGCGAATGGGTTCCCGTCCTCAGTATTCCTGAAGATGACTTTGGTCAATACACTCTACGGCCTCTTAAGTGGCTTCGTTTTCTTGGATACGCCATCTGTGGCCGTGAAGGTCGACTTTGCGTGAATACAGATGGTCTTGAAGTCGATGACTACATGGCGGAGACTTTGGAGGAAAATTATTATTACTCGTATTCAGGTATGGTTCTTGCTGGGATCTGAGACAACCTGAGAACTCCTGGACCCTTACAGGCTATGTAGACTCCCTTGCGCCTGTGGACGTCGACGGGTTTGGCGGTCGTGAATCGGACGAATACACCCACTCTCATTCATCCCAAGCAGACTTCAAAGATGAGCTTATTGCAAGGGATGGATCGTGTGTCCTAACTAATTTGCAACCCCTGTTATGTGATGCGGTACACCTGTTACCATTCACCAAAGGCAATCAAGTACGTTTTTTGTTCATAACTGATTTGACTTTTTTCGAAGATTCCTATAGTACATTGAACGTGTCACCAGAATGAGGAGTAGCGAACGAGACATTATAGAAGACATTAGCGATATCAAAAATGGACTCCTCATTGCCAAGTCTCTTCACCCGTTGTTGAGACAGCCAGACATGGGGCTTTTGAAGGTCAGCATTCGTCAATCTTGTTCTACCAGCTCACTCTGACCACTGTGGCCAGACTCCGAACTTCGCCTTGAACGTAGATGACGTTCCCCCATCCCCAAGACCTGTTTCTACCCAAGCATCAGGACGGCTCACGGTGCAATATTTTGTTGAACAAGATCGACCCCTTCTTTCATTACTTCCATTTAATCAAGATGTCCGGCCTTCAAATGATTCAACACATTGGCCCCCCTCGACGACCATCACTGATTTTTTGTATGCATGTGCAGTCATGAAGAAATGGGGCAACAACGAAGCGATCAAAACTCTTCGAGGTATGACGGCGCATTACAATGAAGGGGGTGACAGTGAAAGTCGACAGGAAGATAAACAGCGGAGGAAGGAACGAGCAGATCGGTCGAGGAGATGGGACAAGGAACATGTAAGGCTTCCAGGTGGAGGTCGCACGACCACCGGCAGGGGAAAAAACGACGCTGTGCACGCACAGGCCCCTCATGCGGAAGAGATCATGGATTGGATACTAACACTTAGTTCGATCCACATGAGCCGGCCAAAAGGCACCAGGCGTGGTTCTCAGTCATCTCGTGGACTCGATGAAGAGCGAAAGCAATCGGTTCAAGAATGGCTAAATAGCCAGTAGTCCATCGCTTAGTCCCAATCTTCTGGTTTGCCAGGCAATGCTGCAGCTTTGCAATGCCAGGTACATATTGCCTTGGGTAGGGCCCTATGGTACTTCTTCAGCGTGGAGCAAACTCTTTGACACCCCTTGCGACCAAGTTGAAAAGATCGAGATAATGTTCTTTTGAATAGCGTTCTATGGCAGCCCATTATCATTTTCAGCCTCGGAACTTTAAGAATAAATTCATGGTCTAAATATTGTATTATGGTCTAGCTGGTATTATATTAACAGTTGGTATGAAATGCGGTGGGAGTCACGGCAGAATTGTCACGCGCCAGACTTTCCTTTGATAGTCCAATATGACAGGTACAAAGTCAAAAAGTCCAAAATTTGGCCAATACGTGTTTGAAAACTGGATTTGGGTATTTTCGCAACACTAATGCGTCATAAGGGAAAGAGAAGCAACAAGAGAGGGAGAAGACCAGAACTTACCTGCCACAACATAAAGTCACTCAGCCGCTTGACTCCGCTCGTGCGTACAAGTATATCAACTGGCGGACTGCCAGCAATGGAGGTCATAAGATGGGCATCTATATCGGATTCGGAGATTTCTCTAGCAAACCAAGAATATCAGAAGGAATAGTGAAGCAAGGAGACGAGGACGAACATGTCGGGGGCACCCTGAGTTGAGCGAATACATGATTCGACCGCGGTCGTGATCTCATCTCGGGAGGTATATGGCATACATAAGTTGAATACAGCCCTAGATTATATGCGTTTATAGCTCTTCAAAAAATTATTCACCCCGAAAAGAACGTACCGTGTATTATGCCGTGTTAAATTTTCAGCTTTGAGAGCCGCGTTCTGCACCGCAAGTGGCAGTAGTTCCTTCCTGCCTATAACATTCAATCGAACGCCATATTCGTCCAGAAGGTCACTACAATCCGATTGTAAGAATAACTTGACAGAAGAAAAAGAAAAGAAAAACGCAACCCGTTTTCACAAAGTTCCAACAACTTTTCTTCTGCCAACTTCATCAGGGTGTCCACCTCATCCTTTGACCGCTTGAAGTTTTCAATGGAAAACGCATATGCAGAGATGCACCGAATCTCGAGTTTGAGACATATCTCCAGGATCTGAATGAGAGTAATTCGTAAACTGACTCGGAAAACTAAAAACACTTGGCTACTTACGCGTCGGAGGGCAGCAAACCCGTCACTATGGCCTTGATGAACGGCAAGATGATTCATTCGTGCATACCGTCGGTTGCCATCCATAACAAATGCTATATGTTTGGGTATTGGGCCAGTCGCGAGGACATTAAGCAACAAAGTTTGTGACTTGGTGGTTATCTCGTTGTGTAGCCAAGACCACCATTCGTGGACTGACATTTCGTGAAATCCAGAAATGCAAGCACTGATGCATGGGTGGCCGCCACGTGCGATCAGCCATCAATTGATGTCAGTACGCGGCAGCTTTCCGCCAACTTTCTGCTTTCAAATTTCTTATGAGTTAAATGTACAACCAAGCTGAAGGTGACTCCATACGTATAGGTCGTTTCATGAATCTATCCCGATCACTAGTCCTCATCTTCCATGATATTCTTAATTACATTGGGAGACTCGGACTCGTTAAGCCATACACTGGCAGTATATGGTTGTTACCAACATCGAAAGTGGTATTCTAGGACTAAGGCACGATAACGAAGGGTGAGAAACAGACATTGGAACTTACTTGAGGAATGAAGGCAGCCGGCTTTGGGAACGATACGATATTTGGCTGTCTCGAAAAAGGATTAGAAAGACGACATTCTATAGGTGACGACGGACTACTTACGAAGTTCGACGGTGAACGGGTCAATTTTGAGACAAGTTAGGGCTTGACTCTAACACTTTCAGATCAAACCTTCATTCGTTCGAACCACTTTCACAGTCATATTTACATTTCCAGAATACGATACCCGGATAATTCCCAATTTCAAGATTTCTTTGACTGCAGGGATTCTAGAAGTCGCTAATTGACTTCAAGTTGGCGTGAGCACGACTGCAACGATCGCTCCAAAATCTTCGGTGAGACAAAAATTGAACGTTTCTATCCTCAAAAGCTCGAGGCAAGCCCGGGGAGTCTGATTTCATCTCTGCTTCGACAGGAGGTTCAAAACAATATGAATGCCGGAAAATGTCGGTGTTATTCACCGTCGTATGAAAAAAATCAAGAGCCGAGTTGCAACTAATGCCCAAGAAAGACGATCAACGCAATGAATCATATTATCTTATTACGTAAAAGAGAAACACAAACAAGAGAGTATATAAAGTCTCGGAGAGAGACCGTCAGATATAATTCACAACGATAATGGCAGAAGTCGCGCCTGTTCCTGCTCCTGTTCCTGAAATTGCAGAAAATCCACCACAAATCGAACAGCCAAATGACCCTGATATCCAACCTCCTGCAGCAGCCGCAACCGCCCCACAAGGTAGCTCACATCTAGATCGCAACCCTTGATACGTGCCTAATCACAGAAATTTGGTTAGCCGTTGCTCCCCCATGGTTCGAGGCTGCAATGCAGCAATTCGGGGCCGACATCCGAGAAGGGCTAAGAACTACTATAAAAGCCGATATACTTCCTGATTTGATGCGGGTATGATGGGATTGTTCTATTCATTTTGATTTTGATTTTGATAAGCATACCACTCCAGCTTAAGAACCAGACACGGGGAGATGGTGTCGCGATCCCATATGAAATAGTACCATTTCCAAATGGACAAGATCCGACAAGACCACCGGCAAGTAGCGGATTATTGTGTCAGTGAATATTATTATTGAGTGGACCATGATCAGCACAACCTCCCTGCCCTTACATCTGAGAATGCGGTCTATGGTCTCCGTGCTGCGGAACTTAATGCCTACCTCACGGGCTATGCAGTACCCCATGTTGCACCAGCGGCGAATCCGCATGCAACTAACCAACGGAAGAAAGCTGCATTGCTGCAAATAATTAAAGGTTAGTTCTCGACAATTGCAAATTTGGCTTACTGATGATATCTTTCTTCACTTTGATAGATTGATTGTACCTAGATCAATGTGTATCGAACGAGACGATGTCGTACTTATAACGCGAACGTTGTAGAAAAGTTTATGATTGGGAAATATTCAAATATCAAACCAGCCTTGTATTCACTTGAAAGTGTCATTTACTATGACTAACCTATTGGATTCAAGCAGTCCCAGTATTCTAATAATACAATAAGATAACATATCAGAATAACGTACATTCAACCTTTCTTCTGAGGCTTTTTCATCCAGCGCTCATACAATGGGTCTTGGTGGAGCTCACATGGCTTAAAGCCTATCGCTATCCCTTGACCAGGTATACAATCCAATTCTCCCCATACCAATTTCCCATGCTCATCTTCAATATCTTCCAGCACCTCACCCTCCGAATCTACAAGCACCTTTCTATCCAACGATATGTCCTCGTCCTCTGAATTATATCTCCTCAACACTTTAACAGACATCTGCTCCGTTTCGTCATCTACCTGGTGTAGCCTACAGCATACACCCCCACCATGGTTATTGGCCACGAACGCATCGTCTGGTTCCTTGCTTGCACCGGGTTCAGCAAGAAACAGGTGGTCAAGCACGCAGTTGGGCGTGATACGTTTCGTAGATTCATAGTGGAGCATCAACTCAAGGAGGTCAAGAGCATGTCCCATCTCTTTTTCGTGCCGCTCAACAGGCGGGGGATTCATGTATTTGTCCGAGGTCGTGCTGGCATTTTTCGTTGGTAGCGTCGTCATCATGTTGGTCTCCATCACTGTCAGGTCAGACGACGGTTCTGGTGGAGAGGACGTAGGTGGCAAATTTTGAGGGGCCGTCGCAGTTGAAGAGAGTCGTCCATCCCTGTGTTTACTGTTGTGGGGGTAGTATCGCATGTCGTACTTCGGGGGTATCAACATCTTTGGATTAAGTTTCTTTGCAAAATCTTCCCATGATATCCCGTCTTGTTGCAGGTCCGGGACATTGGTGGCAAACATCCGGCCTGGCAAAGACAAACAGTCAATCTAATGTTGGCTGCGAGAAGAAGTAGATTCACCATGGATAGTCGCCACTCTCTCAATTTTCTTCTTGCCTATAATGACGGCAATCTCCATAAGGGCCTCAATGTCGTCATTCGAGTTGAATATTGGAAATTTTCCAGTTAAGAAGCATAGAAGAATAATGCCTGCGGACCAGACATCGATGGCTTTAGAGGCGAATGGACTTATTAGCACAATCCATGTTATAACAAAAGGAGACAATACGGTACCTCCCGTTTGACAATTACACTTGAATAGCACTTCAGGCGCTCGAAAACCTCTTGTACCGGCTCGATTGGCTTTGCTGATAGGACGCTTATCATTTTCTGGATAGCCCACTTTTTCCGCTGGCATCATGCTTTTCGTTCGAGCGTCTTTCTGAGCAGCTTTCAGCAACTCTGTCAGTCCAGGGTGATCTGCGATCCTAAAGTTCCTTCCATGTGGAGTATCGGGGGAGGATTCGGAGTGTATGCATGACCCTTGCTTAGATTCGAGTTTCATTCGCTGAATGAAAGGTAGTTAGCCTTTGGTTAAGGTCGAAGACTAAGAGAAAGAGAGGCATACCGATGCAAGACCAAAATCGCATAGCGTGCCAATGCCAGTGAAGGGATCGTATAGGAAGTTTGCGGGTTTGACATCACGGTGGATTATACCCCTTAAATGGATGTCCCGCAACGCACGAAAAAGACATCTGAAGTAGCATTTTATGCCTTCTGGATGAAGGTTTTGATAAAATTCCTGAGGGAAGTGTCTAAGCCTACTGAATGGAAACGAAAATACTAAAAGAATGACCTACCCGAAAATCCAGATTCCTGTGGTACGGAAAAACAATCAAGACTTGGTCAAGATGTCGGAAAGCGGTTATAACCTGCGACGTATGTCTGCATCCTCGACAGATCTCTAAAACCCTTAGCTCGTTCTTGATCCGGTCTGGGCTGCTTGTCGTATATATTCGCTTAATAGCAACGTATACCTTTCCATCTTTGGGATAATATCGGTAAATATTGGCCTCATCTGTGGCGTCCATGTCGACATCGTCATTGTCAACTGCAGATCGCTTTTTCGAGGACGTTCCACGTCCGCCACGTCCTTTGTATCCAGGACCAACAGATTGATAGAAGGCACTGCTCTCTGGAAGATGGTGGCCTAGCCAAGGTTGGTTATCCCATTCGTCGTACAAGAGGTCAATGGCTTTGTAGACAGAAGAGAAAGTCCCTGTGCCAAGTCGATCAAGGAGTTGATATTTTCCTTTAAGTTCGGGGACAGCTCTGTAAAGTGAGTTTATCTCGGACTGTATTTCAACTTGTTCGTCTTCTGGGCGAGAATAAAGGGATGTAGATTCGTCGGGCGAAGGAGGCCGCGAAGACTGGGGAGACGAGAAGGCAGATGAAGGTGTGCTGGGTGTCAAAGGTGAATTAAAAGGATCGTCGGTATCTTCATCCATATCAAGAGCGTAGGACTCATAATCGTCTTGATCCTCGTCGTAGGACTCCCCAATAGCGTCGATATCGTCCTCCATGACACTATGTTCGTCTTCATCCCCCTGTGGTTCAGAGTAATGTGATTGTTCTTCATCTTCTTGACCGTATTCTTCGTTCTTCGTCGTGTCTTGAACATGAACATTAAACTCCTTCCTTGGATCGATGGTTCTAGGTCTCTTCAGCCGTTTTTTGATCCCAATTTCATCATCGCTCATAACAGTATCGAGGTCCACATATCTCTTGGGCTCCCGTTCTGGACTCCGGACCACTACAGACCCCTCTTGTGGAGTCCATTGATTGAGCTCGTCCTCATCAGAAGGAACGATATGACCGTTTTTAACCGCCTTATTGTATCTGTTGACGTATTGGTTGTTCAGGCGATCTGAAGGTCTTGCTTGCAAAGGATTTGACGAGTGGTCCGATAAAAATTTAGCTTGCATCGGTTGAAAATAAGAAGCTGAAGTCGCGTTGAAGGCCAAAACTCGCGTCAGTCACGTGGTCGCAAAATTGAAAAATAAAAATCAAGATGACCACCGCAGGACTCGAACCTGCAACCTTTTGGTGCCATTTAGCAATCGAAGCCAAACGCGCTACCATTGCGCCAGGTAGCCATGAAAGTAACTACGGAATTAGCTTAGTAATGTAGCGTGTCACAAAGTTTGCCTTCGTTCCTTCCTCCTTCGATCAGTTTTCTCATTTGTGCACTGTCACCGTTGGACAAGTGCACATGCAGCACCACCAAGACTGGTCGATACAGGTGCTCAAGAACCCAATACTCCAACAAATTGCGCCCTTAGTTGTTATCTTAGTCGTTCCGTTCATCGTTTACCTCTCCGTGGCACAAATCCGCCAGCTGAATTTTGACAGAGTCATCTACACTATCAACAAGATCCTCTCAATGGTCCTCGACGGCTTGGGCATTTCATTGCCTTGGCTATGGGGTGGTCAACAGAAGGTCCCGTCTACTTCGACATCACGCATTCGGAAGCATAGGAGGAAGTCCAGTTCAGCCAAGGTTGTCCGAGCAAGGACGGAACAGATAGCACTTCAGAAGACTTCGAAGGAGGCTCCACCGGGTGAGTGGATGTCTTTTGCTCAGTGTTCAGCGCTCTAAATCTCTTTTATTTAAGCCATTCACAATTCAGAATCTGATTTCGATGATGTCCAATACTATCCCGGACTCATTAATATCTCCGGGACATACTGCTTCATGAATTCAACACTACAGGTACGGTTAATCTTTGGTATTCAGTTATTAGTTTTATGGTTAATCTTTGCCAGGCCATGGCTTCTCTGTCTTATTTGCAACCCCATATCGACGCAATCCATGCTCGAGCAGAAGCTCTCGATGTCCCGACACCCGTGATCGACGCACTGCAAGAGCTCTTCAAAAGCAAGTTTTATCTTTATTCAAGTTTTCATATTCTTATTTATTTCAACTAGATCTCAACACTCCGAAATCTTCGTATCACACTCTTCGTCCACATAATATCATCCACGCCCTCTCATCGCCACCTTCCGATCCTAACTCGACCGAAAATTTTCGCCCGAGGACATCTTACTCTCTATTCAATTCACGAGAGCACCAAGATGCACAAGAACTCTTCCAGCTTGTGTCAGAATGCATTAAGAACGAGATGTCAGCGGTCGACAGGGAAGGATTGAGAGATAGAGGCATCGCCAACGTTTTACAACTCGGTGGCCCATCTTCACCCGAAAACCGGGACAGCACCAAGGACACATTAAAGACCAGCAATAAAAGTGTCTTCGAAGGCCTAACCGCCAATCGCAGGAGCTGTGTGATGTGTGGATACACCGAGGCAGTCATGCATTTCGGATTTGATAATTGGCAATTGGCCGTTCCTCGGCTAGCAGTATGTTTCCTTCTATTTACATAAGGTCCTCCTCTCGTGACTCACCTAACTTTCTTTGTTAGACCTCATGCCGACTAGAAGACTGCCTCGAGGATTATACCCGTCTAGAAATCCTCAAAGACTGTATATGCCGCAAATGCTCCGTCCTTGCTACACACAAGAGGCTTCTTGCAGAGATGAAGACCCTTGAGGAGGCGCTGGCACCGTCGACACCTCTCTCCGCGTCGTTATCCACTTCTGTTGACACCCCTATTCCGAGGTCCCCACAGAAGCCAAAGCCTTCTCAGTCTAAGAAGAAGAGGTATAAGGAAGTCAAGAAGATGGAACATCGTGTCCATACGGCACTCGATGAAGGCAGGATTGAAGATGAGGCATTACTCGAGGGCGTGAGGCTCGAGAAAGTGATCAGTCCAGCGTCTACCAAGCAGGCTATGATTGCCCGAGTAAGCTGGTTTGATTGTTGATTCATCACATAGGTCATAATTTTTTTCTCCATAGCCTCCTTTAGTATTAGCCCTCCATCTCAACCGTTCTGTGCACTACGGTCAATATGCTGCAAAAAACACCATTCGTGTTTACTTCCCCGAAGTCCTCGACCTGACACCTTTTACCACCTCAGGTAGCCTCTCGACAATACCTACCAATGCCATATCCACGCCTTCACCAACAACTCCTACTTCCACCTCCGTTTTCCAAGACAAAACCACGTCAGAACAGCCTCGCAGACCGACTACTCCCACCCAAGAAACATATACTACGGCTACTCAACGTACAATATACAGGCTAGCTGCCATAGTGTGTCACTATGGTCAACATTCCTTTGGACACTACATCTGTTATCGTAGAAAGCCAAGGAGAAGTCCTAATGGCGATCGGGTGTGGGTGCCACCTGCGTTAGTGGACCCGTTGAAAGGTGAAGAGACAGAAGGAGAGCCTGATGACGGTGTTGATGGGGATGTCGAGACCGAGACCGATGGAGATGGGACTCTTCGGCTGAAGAAGGGAACGAAAGCAAATGGAAGTGCGAAAAGTAGGCTTTCCGCAGTAGACCTCTTTGGGTTGGGAGGAGGTCCGAAATACTGTTGGGATGACCATAGTGAGACGGAGGTTGGGACGAACAAGGGCTGGCTGAGGATTTCCGATGACTCCGTGGAGGAATGTGGGATTGAGAGAGTATTGGCTGAGGCAAGCGGGGCTTTTATGTTGTATTACGAGAAAGCCGTCCATCCAAAGGCAGGGTTATATTCACACCCCGGGCCACGAGGAAGTGAAAATGGGCGGATACCTAACGGTGATGGACGGCGCTCGAGGAGTCGGAGTCGAAGTCGGGGCAGGAGTAGAAGTCGCAGTGTGCTTACTGCAAATGGCAATGCCACTGAATCGGAAGAGGGCGATGTCGATGCGGATGGCTTTAGTATTGGATCGGAGGAAACGCTGAAGCCTCAGCTAAAGGTTATGGATCTGAATGGTAGTGTTGGTTCGTTGATCAGCGAAGTTGGTGTTGGTGTTATGAAGAAAGAGAAACCGTCGAAGGTGAAGGCAGAGAAGGAGAAGGAGAAGGAAAAAGAGAAAGATAGAATGTCAGAAATGAGTATGAGCCTATACTCTTCTGGCTCATCAACGTTGTCGTCGAAGGGTGTCGGCGCACGTATCATTCGGAACGTCAGTGCAGGCCAGTGGAGGTTACCGACGAAACAGAACGGGAATGGCCTGCACTCGTCATTGTCGGACTTGGGATCTTCAGACGATTTACTAGCTCCAACCCTGAGCGCTTCAGCTCCAACAACCAGTTTTGTTCGTTCGCCGTCCCAGAAATCAGCTCACAATGGTTTTGGTTCAAAGTCGACTCGGGTAATCCACCATCCACCTCAAAGCCCTTCAGGTGTTAGGACACGATAGTTCACTTATTTAGCATTCCAAGTTGCATGATATCTTCGATCACCTCTCTATCTAATCTTATTCATTATTGGCTTGCATTATGAGTTCCTTTTTCGTCTTTGCAACATATATCTACAATAGTACATCATTCAGTTCTTTGTATGCATTGGTTGATTTAACTCTCATTGTTATTATGAACACTCAGTGTTCATTTACAACAATTGATGAAGCGCACCATACAAGTCGTGTACTACCGAGCTATCTACATCTACGTAATCAACGGGGCAATTCATGGTTGGACTTTGTGCCTTGCAAGGTCCTTCGGAAGACCCGAAAAAATATTTGCTTCATCATGGCGCATGCTCTTCTAGAGATTGCATGCTCATCCACTCTTTCGGCTGCTGAAAAACCAGCCGGCCATACTTTCCCTACTAATCTTTCCAGGATTCTAAAAGAAATTTCTTTCCAGCGATCCAATAGCCTCGGAGGGGTGCTTGGAACGAGAGTAACTTGAGAGTCTGTACGCTGACAAAAACTCTGTGTAACGTCCTGGGAGTGTGCTTGTGTAACGGGGACTAGAAAGAAATGGGGGATCACCACATAGTAGTATGAAGAAATGCACAGAAAACTACTGACAAGCTTCCCCTGTCAACTCTATACTCATTGATCTCATCCTCTCTTCTAATATTCCAATACGGTTCTGATTTCTTGACCGTTTTGCTGCTCGGATGTGCCGGTTACATTCAGAAATCATCTGCAAAATTTGTCCCTTGGTTCTTTTGTCCATGATATCAAACCACCTACAAGAATCGCTACATCAAGACGACGAGCGGTATGCACTAACTCTTTGAGATGGAATGTGTAAGCCCAAGCACGCAAGTTTGCCCGAAATCCTGAAGTTCTTGCGACAAAAACGAGTTTTATGACCTGTTCTTCTAAACTGACAGCATAACGAGTTAGATTTTCGAAATTTGCATGAATTCATTGACCGTTCTTACCTTTCTAAATCTCTAAGAAAATGCAACTTTGACTTGTTCTTTGGGAGAAGACCCGTACGTTCGCATCTATCCCACATTTTTCTGATTCGAACGACCGATTTAGCGAGGATGATGTATTCGTTCCAGGGGTTTAGATAGCGAATCAACATGACGCAGGTGCCGAAAAACCCAAAAATCGAGAGAATCTGGGAGACAAATGCGATGCCGTCAGAGGAAGAGGACATTGTATAGACTAGGAAGTGGACGTACGACAATTTATATACTGGCTGGTAGCACATCCCACGCTTCCTTGTTGTGCAAAGTCAGAGCATTTTCGTAGCAATATAAAGGAATGCCATAATTTTGTGCAGAGTAGGGAATCTCTCTTGAGGAAAGGAAAAAAAAACAATTGCCAGAAAGTGTAGATGAGCATCATAAGGAAGTGTGCAGAGCGGACATTTTGCGTGGCCCTGTTTCATGAACCAGTAAGGCAACTCCGAGGAAGACCTAGCAGATATAAACAGTGAACAGAAAAGATTCTTGTAAGTACTCCGAATTAGTGGTCGCTTCTTTCCGGATTAACTTGAAGCGGGACAAAATCTGCTGTGACATGTGACAGACCGAGTGATCCGTTGTGCGTCACACAGTTTGTCAAGTCGGAATTGTTATCGAAAAATATCTGACCAATACTCAGTACTTGAATATCTTGAAGAGGAATAATCTCCAAAGTGCACACTGCAAATTTAAAGAACAACTTGCATTGCATTTCAATCACAAGGTAAGTATAGCCTAAGCGAGATCTCATCGCATCATGTTACAGTACAACAAAAACTATCGGCTTCAACAGGGAAGTAAGGGTAAACTATCCTTCTTCCTCCAAAATCTCCAAGAAAAGGGTCGTAATCCACTTTTCACCTCACTTTTCTTCTCCTGGACGGCAACGTCGCTTTCCGGATCTGACGAAACTTTTGTACCTGGAATGATAGAGTCACTGGATGAAACGAAAGTATCTTCCGAACCAGTCGTTCCGCTACGATTCCGTCGATGCTGTTCGGCATCATGGACAGGAGGAACACGAACAGCATTGTGGACAGGAGGAAAATGGAGTGTTTTATTCGGCTCTGGTGAAGCTACATCAGACGAGTCGGAGAATAAATGAAGACAATAAGTACCAGGCCCTCCAGTCAAGCCGATGAAGTGCTCTGTTATCAGCTCAGATCTTTCTTTCAGGGCTTGGATACGGCCAGGGTCAACATTTGATCCACTATGCTGGTTTGCTTCTCTAAGATCTCGATTGAGTTCGGAAAAGATCTACGTGTTGTGGTTAAATCTTTCTCATAACGAGTCATAAATAAACAATCGACTTACAGCGAGCCCAGTGAGAAGAAGTCGAGCACGGTTGACCAACACTTTGAGGTGAAATATGTTCACCCATGCACGAAGTTGACATATGGCATTCCATCTTCTTGTTACATATACAAAATCTACCACCTGATCTTCCAAACTGATAAGATAAGCATCAAGCCGATTATAATTTGCGGAATTTGAAACTGTACT
>JAIUJM010000156.1:0-24048 GCA_026262225.1 Inosperma sp. D86
GTTCCTCGAGCGTTTTCCCAGCTGTTTCGCGATAGACGAAAAAAACGAAAAGGCCAGAGATGAGACAAAATCCGAGGAGGATAAAATAGTAACCACCACCCGCTACGGAGAAGAGGGGTGGAGTAATAAAGGCGATTATGAAGTTCGAAATCCAATTGACGGAAGTCGACAGGGCCATTCCTTTCGCACGAGCACGGAGAGGAAAAATTTCTGCTCCAAGAAGCCAGGGTATAGGGCCCCATCTAAGGAGACGTTGAAGTTAGCATCGTCCCAAAAAGTGAACCAGACATATACCCAAACTCACGTGGCACCAAAGATAAAGAGGTAGATACAGACACCTTGTAGCAGTTACATTAGAGGCCAAGATATCGACGAGAACGAGATGTACCAGTGAATATACCATCTGCCGTAGTCATCCTGTCATCACCCTCGGCTAGGGTGTCGGAATGGAATTGAAGGCCACCTATTAGCGCCAGCGCAGCAGCTAGACCAGAACTTCCGAGCAAAAGAAAAGCTTTTCGACCCCATTTATCCACGAAAGCCATAGTTGGTAATGTGCCCGCACAATACACCAGAGCGCATATGCCAGAGTAAAAAAGAGATCGGCTAATGCTGAATCCTGCCCTGCTGAGGTTCTCGGGTAAGTAGTAAAGAACTGCGTTGATGCCGTTGAATTGCGCGAAAAGCTGGCAGGTAATTCCGATGATAGCACGGCGAGTGTATTGGCTGAAGAGTTGCGCCCAAGTTGATTGACCCATGTCTTCCTCTATCGTGATGGCGGCTTCGATCGATGCATAAGACACTGAGACGACGGAATCATATGGGTCGCCGTCTCCATGAAGATCCGCGAGGGTAGCCAAACCCTGACGTTTAAATCCATTTCTAATGAGCCAGCGTGGTGTTTCTGGTAGGATGAAAGTCCAGACGACGAGGATGAGTGCGAGTACTGCTTGGATGATGTATGGTCCTCTCCAGGAAATCTCGGACGGCATGGCAAAGAAGAAACCGTATCCGACCCAGGATGAAAGTGCATAGCCAGAGTTGAGACAGAGGTATTCGATGGAAACGAACAGACCACGACTGTGTCCAGGTGCAATCTCGCATTGGTAAATTGGGACAGTCATCGAGAGCATACCAACGCCGAAGCCTTGGATACACCGTCCGACGATAAGTGTAGCGAGGTTGGGCATGAAAATCTGGATAATCGCAGAGACGAAGTACAGAAACCCCCCAATTCTTATGGACATTCGGCGACCTAACTTGTCACAAATGTAAGCAGACAAATACGACGCAACCAGTGCCGTAAGGTTTAAGCAAGAGACAACAATTGCTGCAGTAATTTAAATGGATTTTATTGTTTATACAAGAAAATTAAGACACACCTTGCAAAAAGACATTTACTCCATCGTTACCTTCTTGAACTTGTTGAAGAGTGACTTGCTTCCCGTACATACGGTGGATGAAAGACGGCTGGACCTGTGCAGAAGCAATGATGCCTTGACTGTATCCAAACATGGCATCACCAAGGGATGCTAGAGCAGACGAAGAGTAAAGCAAAGGCTTGCCGACCATCCATCGAGGATATCTGGCATTATAAGAGGTTTGCTTGAAATATGAGACCATGATAAGGAGGGGAATGAAAAGCAAAACATTTACGGCTCCTTTTGATTTAGAGAATTTTGAATCTGACTGCACTATCGCCGAATTACAGAAAAGCGAAGTCAGGGACTGTCAAAAACCCTTGAACCTAGAAATGATGCGATAAGCATAAAGCCATCACGCCGAACAGTTCGGAGACAGGTGTCGATTAATCGATCTTCAATGACCTGGCATAAAATGGTCTGATTTTGTTGGAGCCAGCCACGTCAGGGTGCAAGCGATTGGCCAGGATACATGGGGGAACAAGCGACGTCAAGTGAATAAGTATTATCATCATTTCTAGGTAATATTTACTGCGTTTTTGTCCCAGAATATTTCAGAAAGTCACAAAATTCATAGGAAAAAATGTCTCATGCCATATTTGGATAATAACGTCAACGCAACTTCCAAAAATGGTATATTATATTTTGCAGTGCGTGACAGATTTTGATTCTTACACTTTCTTGGAAACTGTAGCATGCTTTCAAAGGGATGAATCCTTCTCCCACAAATCAAAACACGCCCGAAAGTCACTCGGACAATACGTACGGTATCGCTTTCTTGAATCTTGCCAAATTTTTACAGTGCACTTTCTAGGACGTCCCAGTCGTCGAACACACATGCCACACCACCTCCAGCAATATCGGAGTCCGCTCCTGAACAACAGCAGCAGCATCCATTAAACGAACTGGAACTGCGCGAGAAGATCGTAGAAATATTGTCAAATACCGCGAATGGATGTCTTATGGAGCTTGGATACTATCCTGGCATCACGCAGAAGATGAAGCAACTGGAGGTGACCAACACGACTTGGCAAACGGAAAATGTGAAGCTTTATGATGACAATCGAAGACTTCTTGAAACGGTTCGCGGCCTCCAGGAACAGTTGAGGTTGGTATCGATTCCAGAGAAACAAAAACTCGATAGAATTCGACAGCTGGAAGTGGAAATCCAGAGTTTGAGAGATGCAACTGCGAGGCAACATCCACAGGAGCGACTCCAGAAAGAATTCAACCGCCTAAAGGATTCATACACCCGTGCATTTAACGAAGTAAACAGGCTTACTGCCTTGCTCCAGGCCCAGTCCACTATCGGACCTCCACCTCACTCTGCTCCAGTTCAGTCCTCGTACCAACAACCGCATGGGGCTTCCTTGCAGCAACCTAACTTTCCAGGTTTTCAAACCCCTCAGAGGCCAATGCAATTGCCTTCCGGAGCGTGGCACGGCGGCCAACCACACCAGCTTATTACTGCGACTCTTCAGATGCATCCACTGCAACAGACACAACTCGCTTCCTTGAAACAAAGGCAATTTCAGGGCACAACCGTCTCGAATGCTCAATTACGCCGACCATCGACTGTGGCCAGCGTACCTATGCGTGAGTGGCTACTCGTCAAGTTATATCTTCAACGCTGAGCTTTGTTCCTCTAGGTCAGCAATCCCTCCCACAGAATGTATATGAACTCATCCTTTTCTATCGTTATGTATTGCTAATTAAATTTTGTAGGTGCACGGTCAGATGATGAATCCGCCCCTCCACATAGATCAGCTGGTAGGTTCTTTCCCGCACTGAATCAAGAACAGCTGGTCTGACCACGTTAGCAACATACTCCAGAAACCGTGCCCTTTGGCTTCCACTCCAGAGTGAGTGGGCCTACAGATCCCTTAGCTCTGATGGCTTCCAGCATTCAAAGGGAACGCTCCACCTCAAATCCTAATACACCGACTTCATCTTCATGTTTCACTTCACAGCCTATGCTCCATCCGATGCCAACAAAATTCCCCACAAGCGCCCGACCGAGTCCTGCCCCACGAACGGGTTCAGCACCAATGGCGTTTGACTCTATGTCGACGAAAATAGATACATCGCCGATGATGATCTCGAGCTTTCACGAGCAGGGCTCCTCTGGACCCCCGAATATTCCTCCAGCTCACCCACCACCATTCAACCCGTTACCGCATGTTCCCGGCGAACTAAACCCACCTCAAATGGCGCCAACGGTAATTGCAAACAATATCCAGATGCAGCCACCTCATCCCGTTCCTTATGAAGGTTTTCAAGGAACACCTCGATATGAATCGCACGTCGAGAGAGCCAATACTGAGCTGAAGATAACAACGGTGTCTCCTCAGGACTTGCACATCCAACCATCGATTGCACGAAAGCGTTCATATAGTTCTGATAGGGGTCCTTGGGAAGAAGGATCAGATAAGCGGGCACGCTATGGCAGCCCTCATGTTGAAGTAGTTCATGGGGTCGCCACGCCACAGCCCACACCCACGTCAGGACAGACCGTCTTCGCTCCTGTACCTTCAGAGACCTTGGATACTAGTATGCTTGATTTCTCAACGGAGATTTCTCAAGCCTATCTGCAGAGTGGGGTGGAAAGTTCTGGGCTTGATGCAGAGGGTCTACGATCGTTACATGATTGCATTGAGGAAGTCTTCGAATATGGTAGCGATGGAGTTCGTGTTTGTAGGTTGTGTCTGTAAGTCTCTTTTTTGCTTGGAACGAGGCCCTGCAATGATGATTAAAACAAAATAGCCATCGATACCAGCAAAATTATATGTCGGACCCTCCATCTTCATTTGTTAATACTCCCGACGAAGTACTTGAAGCGCATTGTCTTGCTGAGCATGAGCAAGCATGGTTGATGCTGCGACAAGTCGAAGATTAGTACATTCTGAATCTTGACGTATTGTCATCTCATTTTCTAACACATAAGCTGACCTTTATTCTGAACATAATCCTTTCTAAAGCTTTTATATTATTTTTGGGCCGATATGATTATTACTCGCACTTGCTATAGCCTTGTTTTCCTGATCGCTTCTTTCTACAGCCATCTAATAATGTTGCAACTTCTCAGGTCCGATCGACCTGCATTTTCAAATTATTTGGAGAGAAAAGGGTCCGGACTTATCATTCAAAAATGCTCTTCCTCTCTGCCTACTGAAGTGACCAAGTAAACATAAAATATACCGCATTCTTTTAAGGTGAAATCGTAGCTGCCAACTTGTTGACTAAAATTTCAAGCCGCAAGGCCTCTTGGTGTATCAGAGTAATATTTTTCTCATATGTAATTGCCTCTGTCAGTCCCGGGAATGTAGTAGCACCGTAACCTACATGGCGTGCACACATTTTTCTTCAGTTTACCCCTTAAATCCCAAGAGAGATGTACGTACCAAGCCACTTTCCAGGCGCAACACCAAGGTGTTTGTACCATTCCCTGTCCTTAATGCCTTCTTGAGAGATAAACCCGCGTTCGAACGCAATAAGTTTCTTGTTGGCGGCTACAACTCGCCTTGCAGCCCTAATGAGCTTGCAAAGGGGGAAAGGCAACTGAGCATTGGGTCCGAGTGAAGTAACTTCTACGTCCGCAGCGAATTCAAGGTACTCTTCCCAAGACTCTGCGCTTCTCAAACTCAGAAAATGAAGTTCTGGATCAGTGGGAGGCAGAACTCCAAACAATTGCTTTATCCAATCGGCAGCACGACGAGCAATACCCGTTCGACGTTTGATGGTCCTATCGAATCGTCGGCCTGGAAAATGTATTTTTCTAACAATTTTCCTGAAGTCTTCCTCAGCTGTATTTTTCTCGGCATCGAGCCGGAAACTAGCCTTCCGAAGGTTGTGTATGGCTTGACGGAGCGAAGAGAATGTTATCTCTTGTATCTTCTCATCCAATAGCGGCAAAAGCCTCTCGACTCTGCAAAGAAAGTCAAGGTGAATTTGATAGGTATTGACATGTAAAACATACTTGTCAAGGTAGTCATCTAGTTCAAGTGCATATTGTGTTGTATTAAGAGGAAGTACAATGGCGTCAATGAGGCGTAAAGCTATAAGACCGTGATATTTTGCCACAGCAACCTGTAAGAGGAATGGAAATTTGAGGCCAACCTAGTATGCTTGGATTCGATGCTTACGTGGCGATGAAAACCTGGATCTCCATATCTTTCTTGCCATGCTTGACTGTCGTACACTGAGTGATAGTGGTAGACAGCGTCCGATGCTGTACAGCGAAAGCCTTGGTCAGAACTGGCGACTCCTAGTCTCTGCAAGAACACCGTATAGTCACTGCCACTTCCGAGAGGGCTGACTTGGGTCTCTGAGATTTTTATTTCTTCCGTATTCGTGCCCTGGAATTCGGAATTGGCATCATTAAGATTTGAAAGGGAACCCTTATAAGGGCCTCTGTCGCCAATTGCATCCCAGAGAGTTTTTCCCTCTTTGGTAGGGTGAGGTACATCTTCAGACGTTCTCCGGATGAGATGGGCAAGGGAAGGCGAGCCCTTGACTACCCATTCGGAGCCTGCGACGGCGGTATCGACATTGAGGTAAGCAACCACATGATTTGAGATCCAGGGTGCAAAGTCTTCACCCCACTCAGTGCTTCCCACAAGACCGTACTGAGGGGAAAGGCAGATAAGTAAAGTAATGATAAACAAATGTAGAAGATTCACTTCTTCTGCATCCCAACTTGCGATGACGACTATGGGAACCGAGTTCAGAGTCTGAGTAATTGCTTTGGAGGAAGCACGAGACGTACCAGTTCGGAGAGGTTTCCAACCCTTCTTCAGCAAAGAGCCAAAGCCACGTACAACTTCATGGATGGCTACTGTACCACTTGTAGGATCTGCAGCCCCCATAACCCATGCTGTGAAAGAAATTAGATAAAGCAATAGTAATAGAGGAATGGATCACTAACCATCACGATGACATCCAATAACAACGACTTCCTTCTTGATATGTCCAGGTATGGCGGCCATGACGTTCCAAATGGGAGTGATGTTTGTGTTGACTAAAAAGAGGTCATAGGACATATGACTTAACTCCTGATCAATAGCCCTTACCATAATTTACTAGTCGAATACGGCTCTTACTGGCATTACCACTAAGAACCTTCTTTCCATCCCCTCTAACCCTATGGATGCCATCTATTTCTTTTAGTAACCTCTGCGCATTCTCCCATGAAAGAGGCAAGCTAGGAATCTTTGGAATGTTGGTTTCTTCACTCCGCTCTACATCCTCATAGGCAGGATAGCCGGGAGTAGACGGGTCACCCGGGTATGTGGACAAATATTGTACACTTCCTCGTTGGATAGAGGATGGATTACGAGCAGGACCTGCAGGATATGGTTCATAGCCATTGGATACCGTTACATATCCATCGTCTTGAGGGTCGGAAAAGACTATAACACCTGCAGCTCCGAGTTCTTGGGCTCCTTTAATCTGTGCAAAATGAGAACACGCAAGTGTGCAATAGAACGAAAAAAAAATACCTTAAGTCCTCTAAAGATGTGGCCATAACGTGTTATAATAATTTTGCCAGTCAGGTTTACCCCTTGGGAGACCAACTCATCGTAGTCTTCTTTCGTTCCATAATTTGCGTAGATAAGCTGACCTGTAACATCGCCGTCTGCGCTGTATCCATGCCAAGGTGGTATGGCCGTTCTATATTTATGGGCCTCAGGATCGCTAGGATCTCCATCTTCTAATAAATCAGCAGTCCATACAGCCGTGCCAGTCTCATCCACAATTTGCAAAACCTGCTCCAGACCAGTATTCATGACTGGATAATAGGTGTCAATCCAGGCCGTGGGACGAGTCGGTGCATCTTGTGTCGTAAGACGCAGTGTCGCCTCGCGAGATAATTCTGAACCAGCCTTATATATAGGCAATTCAATTGGAATCGGGATTCCCAGTTCATCGTGGAAGTATCGGAGGAATGTCTTGGCGTCTATGAAATCTTCTGCACTTCCAGCAAGGTGAGGATGCGTTGCATATGTACGAGAGACCTCTAAGGCATTCACTTGATTGGGGACCGACCTATCGACCGTCAAACTAATTCTACCAACGACTTCGACGACATACATACAAAAAAAGCTGTTCCCGCTCTTTCATAGACATATGACGACAAGGATTCGGAAACCGAGGCCAGCTGGAGTTCGAGAACCACGAATTGCGAATATCCCAGATAGAGCATTTGGTAACAAGTAACAAGACCAGACTTGCAACAATAAAATAGGTACGTTTGTTTGAACATTTCACTATAGGTGCTATGGTCTCCTTGTTGGCTAGAGTTGGTTCTCTGGGTGGTCCTTTCTCAAAGCCACTGCCCAGAGTCATGATGGCGGAATCCTAAGAAGCCTTGTCAAGGTTCCGAAGAAGCATCTGGAAAGCGATCAAGTGACATGCCCATCAAATTAACGACGCGCGTGGCTAATTATATGGGGCGGCTGCTCAACATTTTTCTTACTGACACTCTTTTAAACAAGCGCTCAAAGACTGGATACCCAAATTTCAATTGTGCTGGTCTTATAACATTGACTAGAATGTCGCTCTCTGTCATGTTCAAGAAGCTTGAACAGAAAGCAACTGGTGTGAGTGCTATTGCACTTCCGCTGTCCCTAATTTTCTTCACCTACGAGCGCGAAATCGTTCCTCTCTATGGATCAGCACCGACAGCCCGACTCATGGAGTCTGTCGCTATAGCAGCATCCTTATTGGCCGCCGTTCAGCCTTTCCAAATACTTGTTCAGACCAACTTGTTACTCACAGGTATCGCACTCACATTAGCTCCGAATGCGACATACTGGGTTGCCAAGTTGTCAGCTAGATGGAGGGATCCAGTATGGGGCCCGGCAATCGTCCACGCTTCTGTCCTCGCACCGTTGACTTTCTTGTTAACAAGCTTCGTTGTTGAAATGGATGACCCAGATGCCGAGGTGAGTTCTGAATTATTGTGACTTCTCGAAGTATCAAGTTAGTTTCTTTGCAGCCTGGAAGTTCCATTCGTCCTTCCCCTGTATTACGAGTACTTCGGGCCACAATGACGTTTCTGATATCGTTTCTATTATTTCAACGCGTTTGGTATCCATCCACCCTCTTATACCAGATTTCGGGCAGTCAGATCGTATGTGGACTGTTCTCATTTCTTTTTTTATCTATTGATTTATTGTTGTAGTATCTCACCTTGTCAGGCTTGTTCTATTGTCTGTGGATTTTCACATTTTCATTCGAAGGGACGAAGAAGCCACATTCTAATCCCAAACATAAGACCAAGAAATATACTCATATTAAAGGGGCCCTCTTAGTTGGCTTCGGAGCACTCTGGTTTAAGATCTGTCCCCAACTTTCTAATCCTGTTTTACCTCATCCTCTGTCACAAGTGTATACCCACCCCAGCTACCCTCTGCGTATTCTGTCAGCCGAGCAATCCGTCACTGGAATTATCACGGTGGCAGAATGGTTACCCCCACCAAATTATGAGGGAACAGAAGATGGAAGCATGCACTCTCTTCGTTACCTTCGTGCATCTCATTCACTGCTCGGTGGTGTTTGGATACGCGATAAGGTAGAGACTTTAGACAATGAGGAGCCAGTTCGAGACGTATATAACGAACCTCTTGGAGACACTATCTATGCGGCCTTCGTGTTGCAAGAAGCTGCGCTTCTGGTCAACAGTACTGAAAAAGGGAGGTATAATCGATGGAATAATGGCCTTGTAATGTAAGGATACATTTATTTGTATTGAGCCCTATTCATTCTTATGTTCTTTAGTGGGCTTGGAGCAGGGACTTCTGCCAATGCCTTGATTCGACACGGCATTTCGACCACTATTGTAGAGATCGATCCAGCAGTTTATACTGCAGCGAGGAAATGGTTTGGTCTTGGCGATCCTGGAACAGGCAGAGTTTTTATCGACGATGCCAGAGTCTGGGCGTCAGAAAGAGCCAACCAGGCGGCCCAGGAGAGAGAGTTATACGATCTCGTCATCCATGACTGTTTCTCTGGAGGTGGAGTACCACAGCATATTTTCACTATCGAGTTTTGGAATGACTTGAAAACTGCCATGAGCCCCGATGCTGTATTTGTCGTCGTAAGTTCCCGCCCGTCTCTGTAGTTTATTGGCTGATATACCCGTAAGAACTTCGCTGGCGTGATAGATTCTGAACCGTCACGACTTGTGTTCAACACCCTAGAACAATCGATTGGTCGGTGTCGAGCTTTCCATGACAGTTTTGAACCCATTGGAGAAGAAGCATACGGCTCTGCGTTTCTTAACATGGTGCATCTTGTGCTTCCCTTCTCGTGTACATGATACTTACTTGTAATGCAGGTTATATTCTGCACTCAGTCATCTGAGTCCGTAACCTTCCGCCCCACGAAGCCATCTGACTGGCTCGGCTCGCCATTGCGGAAATTTATTTTCACTTCTCTGGAGTCACGCGAAATAAACCTCAGTACAATAAGGGCAGCACCAGGTGATCAACAGTACATCCTTACCGATGACAAGAACCGCCTAGGGGCTCTACAGCAAAAGCAAGGCAGTCATCATTGGAAAGGTACAGTGTTCTGGGCTCAATCTGTGTCAGCCTTACATTCTAATTATTCTCTGCCAGTTATGAGGGAGGTACTTCCAGACATTCACTGGGAAACGTATTAAATGGGCTATAAACATATACAAAACATACATACCAGTTGTTGATGATTCCAAGTCACAAACAAGATGCTCTATATAGTAATCATCGACCTTATTGCATCCCTATCACAAACTTCTTTAAACGTGTCCATTATTTAATGTCAGAGTCTCGCTTATCGACTCCTTCATCGTCTTCGGCTGGTGGACGACTCCCGCCTATAGCGCGACCTGATTGGCCTTGGTCAGCACGACCTTATTCTCAGAGAAGTCAGCAGTCTTCTCCCCACCCTAACATGCAAGGGACCTTACAAAGTAGTTGGGATCCACGTTCTTCTATTTCTTCAAACAATAGTTTCCCTAGCGTACAACAGGGTAGGAACCCCACGCCAAGGCCTTTCATGGGCTCCATGAATTTGTCAGCTGGCGAATCGACCCGGCAGTGGACGTTCACTGTATGAGTGCTTCCTTCTGCATCCTTATTCTTTGTGCTGAGTTTGTCTTTAGGGTTTTGAGTGGATTGTACGAGATGTCCACAAGCTCAGGGATTTCGTTGAAGGAATTAACAACGTTGGAGAAAGTCATGGTGGCTTTGAGATATTGAACCAGTCTCCAATGCTTGGAGATGGCAAATTCAAGCTTGAAATTGGTATGAATTTCACCTATATGAGGGCATTAGCTTACAGGCCGCATAGCACCCACAGCTCCGGTAGACGGAGTTTCTTCCTCAAACCGGACGACGCTCTCCCTATATATCACCTCTCTAATGGTGGACTTTATCCAAGACAACTATGAAGCATACGCGTCCATGATGGCCGCAATCAAATGTCAAGATGACCGCGCTGGAGAACGGGGCGCAAGGCCTGAGTGGGTATGGGAATTTTGGCAGAATAATTGGGTCTTTCGTAGAGGTAGCGAAGTTTGGGGTGAGCACTTTGTTCATTTCTAATCCATATCTCTGAAATTCTGTGTTGTAGAATGTCCACTTCCGTCTCTCAGTTCCCTTCTAGATAATGCAAGAATTCAAGAGACAGATTCCTTTGTTATTTGCATCCAGATTCACTGTCCAGTTGGTCCTTCAATTCCTCAGCAGCCTTCGGTGTATTATGTTCCAAAGGACCTTTTGGACGGCCTCGAAGCCTCCTTAGACAATCCCAGTCCGTTGCTGCCTTTTAATTCTTATGATGTAAAGTAATATCTCCATGTTCTAGACACAGGTGATGTCCGTTTCATATGCCTAGAGAGATACGCAAACCAGGATGCCATGAGCACCGCGCCATCCATGACTTCTAGTCCATCCGGGACATCTTCACCATTTTCTACTTACGCTACGGCTCGCAAAAGGGTCATCTATACCCATTCCGATATACTCATTCGACGTTCGGAATATTTTGCAACTATGCTGTCTTCCTCTTTCTCGGAAAATACCCCAGTCTCCAATGGTGAGAGGAAAGTTTACACCGTTGTAGTCGAAGAAGCCTCTTTCGAGACCATGTACTGGCTATTGAAATATTGTTATGCCAATTGGCTCCTTTTCAAGCAGGATGATGATCCTCGAACGGCTATTGAAGGGATTGGAGCAGGCTGGAGTGTCAAGTGGTTAAATGAGCAACGAGGTGAATGGGATTGGAAGACTTTCCATAGAGGAGGGTCGAGTGAGGACGCTGGCGATAATAAAAGCGCAACTAGTGGCGAAAGCTTAACCGCCGTCAGTCCCGCAGTAAGCCACTCGACAAGTACAAAATCGGAGGCAGCATTTCACCCTAGTAATGTACCCTCGATTGCTATACCCGTTGGTGGTAGCAAAAACAGCCCTCCAAAAACGTCAACGATGCGTCAAGGGCCGAGTAGCTCAGGACGTCGAACGACGGTGCCTAGCAGTTCAAGTTCAGTGGCGATGAGTGTAACTGGAGGATCATCCAGTATTCCTCGTGCAAAGCCTGCTCCCTCAATGACGCCACCCAACACCTTCTCTTCCTCAGCTCACTATCCAGTCTCACCACGCTCGAGTAGGCCAGGGGGGGCTTCTGCAACCCCCGATCCTCACCCTCACCCAACCCCAGCGCCAGGACCAGCCTCTGCATTGGCGATGTATCAGACGGCACATCGATATGTCATGCCAAACTTGGCTGCTTTGGCATTAGAACATATCATGTCAACGATAACGCCATCATCGAGTTTTGCTTTACTTCTGGCCACTTCTCTTTGGGAGGAATTGCACAATTTGATCGAGGTAAGTATGACACGGACAACCTGTGCGGTGCTCATATCGTAATAGGATTATGTTGTTGATCGGTGGGACGAAGTATCGGCATCTGTGGAGTTTGAGCAATGTTGTAAAGAGGTAGCGGCTGGCGAGTGAGTCACTATTTTTCTTCTTCATTAAACACTCTGAAGAAACGGACTAGATGGGGCTCTGATGGGGGAAAGACTTTGATGTCCGTGTTCCGCCGACTGCGATCCCCAGCTGCAATATCTTCTTAATCAATGTAAATAAACTCGTGCAAGCCCTAAATGTAATGCTATTTTTTTGGTCCCGTAATCAACAAGATGGATCATCTACTTCCCATATTCCATAAAAACCCCAAAACCCCTGCATTGGTGAGTCGACACAGTTCTTCCTACTACAGCATTATAATCACTCACCCAATCATGACAGGAAGTTGGATACATGATCTTGTCTTGCTGTATTTCTGCTGGTGCGGTGGTGCAGATTGCCTTCCAATCTTCCCTTGCCTTGACGCCTCGAAGGCGAGATTCATATCGCTAGACCTTCTATCAGAGCAACATCATAAAGTCGATGTCTGATATATCTACTCACTCGAAGACGAGATCCGTTCCCTATACATCCCTACCAATGTCGGCTGAGTTAGGAAGAAAGTAAGGATTGACACAAGAACCTCACTTTGTTCTTTATGTTTCCCCAAGTCGTCCGGCATTCGTCCGGTTTCGTTTCAACTGTCCAATGACCAATTACACCCCCCAACGGCCACTTTGAGAAGTCAGCACTGGCATAGAGCGGATGGCAGAAAATAGTGAGTACCTTACTCTCGCAAGAGGAAGGCTTGTCACGCTTGATGCCATTAATAATTACTGGTGTATGATTGCAGATATCCACCCAATTGGAGAACAACGGTAAATTTTCAAGTTGCGCTGTGTATTCCCTCTTGCCGAAGCTATGGCACCGAAGGGCTGCCTTCGGTTCATCCCATGAGGCACCCGAATAGGGTGTATCTTCAGCCTCCGCTGTCTGTTGGTCAAAGAGAGTTAGTGCTGGAAATGTTTCAGACTTGTCTGAACCTCGAATGGTCGGGGATGATGCGTTGGAATGTAGCCCTTCATGCTGTGACACTCTGACAACAAACTTTGACAGTGGTACTGCGGTGAAGAGCAAGAAAGCCACCATCAAGGTTATGAGAACCCGTTGGTTTCCTTTGCCTTCATCGAAAGTCACATGAATAAGATTTGTCCTGTCATTTGCATAGCTAATTTTTTTATGTCGTCAGTGTTTGCTAATAATGGACCTTGGACATACCTCGTGGCATAATTCGGAACGTGGTATGTCCTACCACCCGTCCTAGATTGGGCGTGAGAGGTCTTTGAGGTTATCGATGATGACCAAGAACACACCCGTTTTCGTTAGAATGGCTGGAGTTTGACCCATAAAATGCATAATGTGGGTTGGCGCTGTGTGACATGTTAGGACTGTTGACCCCATGTCAATTAAATTGTACCTGTGAGAACCAACGGGACTTGCAGGCTTGTCGGCAAGCGAAAGAGTCGAAGACATCCCCTTTGGATGGGACAAAAAAAGAGAGGACCAGGTTAAGTGAACGTTCTTATATCACGCCGTACGGAAACCCCCATTGTGGAGAACCTGTTCCAGCTGATGGCAACTACCCTCTGCGGTAAAGAAGCGTTCTTCAGACCGGAAATAAATTACCAAATGGAGGACCGACGGTTTATTATTACCATATGACGTAATTTCTGACGATTCAGGCAACATTCCTCCGAGTCGCTTGCCTCATTAAATGATCTCAAACGGATGAACCTTGAAGACAGTCACAGTATATAACACCCTGGTTCGCTTACGGTATCGTACTTATTAGTCTTTTTGTTTTTGTCATACCATGCTGTTCACTAAAATGAACATTCTGCGTTCAGCACTGCAACAGCGAGGCTTTGCCTCACTAGCGAATGGTTCTTTCAACATTCCTGTCGTCGACTTCAACAAGTTCCGACGGGCAGCATCTCCTAACGAAAAGCGGAAAGCAGCTGGCGAGATCGTGTCTGCGTTCAAGCAAAGCGGGTTTGTATATCTGTCCAATCACGGAATTGACCTATGTGAGTGCTTGTACAAGCAAGGTAGCCCCCGTTTCAATCGATCCCTTGCAGCTCAAGTTCAAAATACCTTCAAAAAGGTCATAATTTACGTCAATTTCAATTGGCAGATTGCTCAGCGTTGTTTTTGCAGAGTGCAGAATTTTTCACTTTACCAACTCATTTGAAGGTGCCTGGTCCGTCCATTTGGGGTGGCTTCGGCTAATGAATTTCCAAAGGACGATCTGAAATGGGAAGATCCCAGATCTAATCGAGGCTATGTTGGAATGGGTCGAGAGCGACTCGTACTAGCGCAGTCCACTGATCCAAAGGAAATAGCGTCTCTTAGATTGACTGCCCCTGACCATAAAGAATCTATGGAAATCGGCAGAGAACGGGATTCTGAATGGAAAAACCACTGGCCATCTGACTCCCTTGTTCCAGGGTTTAAGCAGAGAATGTTGGATTTCTATGAAGTACGTTGGTTATGCCGTTATTTACTCCTCAATGTTTACCCGTGCTAAACATGATTGTAGAATTGTCATGACCTACATGTGCAAGTCATGTGTTCTATTGCCCTTGGACTCGACCTGCCAGAAGACTTTTTTAACGATAAGATAGATGAAAAATGCCACAACCTTCGTCTGTTATCGTATCCTCCTGTGAAGAGTAGTTTACTGCGTATGGAAGGACAAGCTCGAGCTGGAGCTCATAGTGGTTTGTCACTCTCTTGATTACGCCCTACATGTTGTTTTCAATTCCTGTTGTAAGATTATGGCACCATCACACTTCTCTTCCAGGACTCAGTTGGGGGTCTAGAAGTTCAAGATCCTCATACTGGGGTATTCATTCCAGCTACTCCAATTGTAGGTGATAACACCGCACTAACTTGAACCTTCGATTGTATATTAACTCGGTTCCAGGACGGTGCCGTCGTAGTAAATGTGGGCGATCTTCTCGCTCGTTGGAGCAATGATGTTTTGCGTTCCACGTTGCACCGGGTCGTGGCCCCTCCTGCTCAGATGATAAGTAATACGGAAGGGATGACACCTCCCCGACAGTCCATCGTGTTCTTCTGTAGCGCGAACGGTTCGACCGAAGTCTCTTGTCTGCCGACCTGTGGGGACAAAGCAAAGTACCCCCCTATAACTGCAGGCAACTACATTGTTGAACGACTCGCTGCGACTTACGCGTGATGCCCATGTGTCTTGGGTGAAGTCAGATCGGAAACATTTCCGGAGATTGAACATTTTGATGTCATAATGCTGTTCGTAAGTGACTATCAATGCAGAAAGCACAAATAAAATGCTGTTGTATTGTGAAGAACTGATAATTAGAATTCAAATTCATTATCGAATGAGAACGGCATCCTTTCCGCTTCAGTCCATTTGCTGAGATCCCACTCCGGCGGACCTCGCAATGGTACTCGAGGACAACTACCAAGGTAGTCTTTGTACTTCCTCCAGACGGCAGTCACCTTGCACTCGGGACCGTCGTAGTCCTCGTCTACGATGCTGCCTTTCGCAAACCACGCTTTGGCCTTCTTACCACTGGACATTTGTTTTTCCATTTTCCTAATCTCCTCTTTGGTATCCACCTTCATCTCTTCGTCTTCGAGTGTTGCAGCCCATTCTTTGATACGTTCGACTTCAAGCGTAGCATCATCTTCAGACTTGTCTTTGAAAACGCGTCGAGCGATTGCTTTGCAAATATCGCCATATTTCCCCTTCAACCCACTCAAATCCTTGAAGGTCTGAGACAAGTCAAATATGTTTTCCAGGAGATTTTCAAGGCTCGGGTAGTGTATACCGTCGAGTTCTCCCGCTGTCTTTATACCACGCAAGACGGTGATACAACAGGCGCCTATGACTTTGAACGTGATGCCAACACGGTCTCCATCATCGCATTCTGAAACAAGGCTTGTCAATGCCTTTTTCTGTTATGACACAGGATTGGGGGTAACCCACGCGTCCAAATGTCCTCAAAGCTTGCAAACATGATGAGCGCCTCGAGGATAGAATAGGCGTCTTTCCACGCTTTTTTCACGATTTTCGTGTGTAAGGTTGACAACGTTTGGTCTACTAGCTCCAAAACGCCATAGGAATAGAAATCTGACGCGTCAAACACGTTGAGTTCACGCGTTGGAGCTAAAGAAAGTGCATTCAAACTTACCATTATAAATATACATGTCATATGCATCTGGGTCCCTCTTCTGAGACGCGTCGAGCAACTCATCTGCAATCTTCTTTCCTTTGACGGTGATGAGGGTTTTGGCGTTGAGGAATGTGTAGCCCTTGGGAATTAGCTCAAGGATGGTAGATTGTTGAGAGTTAAAACAGTGGCTTTACAATTCAGGACTTACTGTAGCTGTAGCCATGTTCAAATACTATATGCTTTTAGTGCGAACTTGGGTTGTTGAATACTTCAGTGCTGAGGCAAGGAATTTGAAGCTTGAGGAGGATGGAGAAATCCTGGTATTCAGAAGTCTATTTGTGACAGCCATCAAGGTCGGATTCTGAATCGAGTAATTATGCAAACAACATATGTAAGAAAATTCATGGCTAAAACCAGAATAATAAATACACAGGAAAAATTTTCAGATGACTGTATATATGTATGTTGCGTCAAGATGTCTGTTGCTTGGATTGGAGAGGTAATTACGAATGGTTAAAGTAGGAACCTCTAGTTGATCGCACGCCGACTCCCGCCCATGACACTTACTTTTTACGAAAGAGACCGACAGTATGTTGTCCGCCGCAAGCCACGGTGGCAGCAAACCATGATCCACCTTCTTTCCGTACCACGATGCGAGGTGTACGGACTTCGACTTCCTCTCCTAGGCCAAGTTCGCCTTGGACACCCTGTCCCCAGGTATAAAGGGCACCTCCTCGAGTAATAGCTCCATTGTTGTGTATGCCGCACGAAATTTGGATGATTGGATCTTCGGGATCTGGAAACCGAACAAGGGTAGGTTCACTGATAAAATCTTGATTGTCATGGTCCTCAAAGACTTCATTATCATCAGCCAGTCCAAGCTGCCCAGCGTTCGAACGTCCGCAAGCGTATACCTTCCCTAATTGTGTAAGGAATATTGTGTGATGTGCACCCCCCTCAATCTGCACGACAACGTCCTCGCCCAGCTCGGCCTTGCTAAGGCGTTCCACTTTTGTGGGGAGTTGAACAACGCTGTGACCTTCCGAATCCAAACCCGTCCCTGTTTGACCCATACTGTTTAGACCCCAGGCCCAAACGTCACCCTTATCGTCAACGGCAAATGAGTGATTGTCACCTGCGCCAACAACCACACATTTACGATTACGACTTCCAAGTGTAACTTTTTCTGGAACGGTACCGTGGATTTTCCGGCGCTCTAAGACCTTACGGCCAAGTTGGGCTTGTTCTCCCGCACCCCAAGTGTAGATATTGCCATGCGTAGTAAGGACAACCAGGTGATTGGCCCCAGCAGCTACTGAAGAGACTTTTTCATAATCTCCAGGTTTATGGCTCAATTGCAATATCGAGACAGGTTTATATTCTTTTTTGAGACCACTTGAGAATCCAAGCAGGCCTTCATCGGCCTGCACGATCAAGTTAGATAGGTGAGGAGGACATCCAAGGAAATTACATACACGGAAGGTACCCCATACACGCAAGTCACCCTTCTCACTAATAACTGCACAAATACTGTCACCTGCAACAGCCTTTACTGCTCGGAAGCCTTCGTCAACTAGACTCAGAATTGGATGAGGATACGATGTTAAATCGTCGATGCTCAGGAGTGACCCAGGATTGTCTGGATCAGGTACATTATCTGTAACACGCCCTAGAGCAGCGTTGTCGTTTGTACCGCATGTCCATACCTAATGAAAGTTGGTCAGAATGACGCACTAATTGGAGAAAACCAACGTACAGTGCCTTTCTCGTCAATGAAGACGGTGTGGAGGCCACCAGCCGCAACAGATTCGATACCAGCACCGTCTTCACCAAATATTCCTTCTTCTATTTTCTTTTCAACCCAAATGTGCCGTTTCGGTTTTGGAAGTTCATTAAGTACTTCGGGGCCAAGACCAAATTGTCCAAAGTTACCAGCACCCCAAACAAAAGGTAAAAGCGCAGGTCGTTGGGCATGAGGTGGTGTAGGCAGTTGGTTGAAGTAAGGCTTTAACTGCGCAGGCTCCGGTTTGACCTCCGGGGCGGCCTCAGCCTCACGGACAGGTGATAGTTTCCTTTTCTTTGGTGGCTCGGCGGCTTTCTTGGCTGCCGCTGTCCTTGATGGTGGTTTGCGAGATACTGGTTTTTCTACAGGAGGTTCGTTCTCGGATTTTGTTGCGTCTCCACGAACTCTTTTAGCCGGAGGAGAAGCTGGACGATCAGGAGAAGGACTCCGCTTATTAGATGTCCCATTTACTCCGTTAACATGAGACCTGGGCTTTGCTCTGCTGGCCGACGGATGTGATGGTGGTTTAGGCGCAGGCTGAGCAGAGGCCGCACGAGTGGAACGACGAGGAGGCATCTCTATGGATGGTTTTGGATCTATATCAGAGATGGTCAGCGATGAAAAGACCTGAGAAACGATGAGCAAAACGAACAAAATTCGGTTACTTCAACGCATTTCTAGTTATCAACACACGTGACTGACGCGTTGTTTGCGTTTATTTCAGGGCCTCTCATGCTCATCTTCATAAATGTTGGGTAGAAATTTAGGGAGAGGTCTTTTCATGCAGCATGTGTGTATTCATTTACTAGTGGTCGCTGAAAACATTGAGGCGGATCACAGCGGGCATTCCACAACAAGAAATATGGTCCAACAAATCTCGTAACCCAAAATTCCTCTGGACCTTTGGAAGAGTGAGGGAATTTACTTATGATATTACCAACTTCAAATGGATGAAAGAATTATGTTCTTAGGATCTCTGTTCTTAACCCTGCATCAGGAGAAATGATCTGTACGTGAGTAGCTTCTTTTTCAACAGGAAACGCCTTATAGACCATTACTTAGCGTCGTCTCTGCATCTCAGGACTATGTAAAACGTTCGATAGTGATGGCACATCAAGCCTTTCAGTCTGGTATATGGTCAAAGGCTCCACCTTTACATCGTTCGAAGGTCTTATCCAAACTCGCTCGGATAGTAGAAGCCAAGGTCCCAGAACTTGCTCTGCTTGAAACCATGCAGACTGGAAGGACAATCAGAGAGATGAACGCACAACTAGGGCGGCTCCCTGAATGGTTGTAAGTAAGATTCTTTTTGGATCCATGCTGGTTAAATAGTCATTTTCCTCATTCTAAAGTGACTATTTTTCAGCGTTGCTAAGAATACATAGCTCGTTTGTTGCCCCAACGCAAGGTAAACTATTGAATTACGTTGACAGGGTTCCTCTTGGTGTGGTTGCCCAAATTACTGTTTGTTTCTCTACTCCGAATTTTTGATATTTTTTTGATCGTTATATTTTGCAAAGACAGCCCTTCAACCACCCTTTATTAATTGCGATAAAGAAGATAGTCCCAGCTTTGGCTGCCGGGAATAGTGTGATCGTGAAGCCCTCGGAAGTAAATTATTTTCTCTTAACATTCTTTGGGTATTTATTACATATCCGAACCCAGTTAGCGCCAATAACTGTCCTTGAATTTGCAGAAATGGCGACTACTGCCGGGAGTAAGTCGCCCTTCTTGCATTTAGCCATTGAGCTCAATTAAAAGTTCTCATGCCACTAGTTCCTCCAGGTGTTTTAACCATTCTTCCGGGCCGTGGTCAAGAGACGGGCAAATGGATGGTAGAGAATCCACTGGTTCGAAAAGTTGATATTACGGTACATATTAGTTTGGTCACATCCGTTCTATTTCTGATTTTTTGACCAGGCGGGTACTTCAACAGGGCGAGCGATCGGTAGCATTGTTGGAGCAAATTTGGCGTCGTTTACGGCAGAACTAGGAGGCAAGGTATCAAAGTTTGAATCCTGCAATGCGCATTAATTTTTTTTAAAAAAGTTTTCTCAAATCGTAGGCCCCAATAGTTGTCTTCGATGATGCCGACTTGGTTAGCGCGGTTAATGGAACTGCCTTTGCCGCTTTCGTTGCATCAGGTCAGACATGCGTTTCTGGAACACGAATCCTGGTGCAGGACCGTATCTACGACCAATTCATTTCTGCTTTCCTCGCTAAGGTAGAGGGCATCAGGCGCCGAATGGGGGATCGTATGTACTTTTGCTATTCCTTTCTTTGATTGTTTCACATTTAAATGTAGCATCCAATCCGCAGTCCACGATGGGTACGATCATCTCACTTGATCATCTCGAAAGAGTTGACGGCATGGTAAGGCGGGCTTCCAAGACTGCGTCTATTCTCGCTGGAGGCGAAAGAATGATCGGCACGTCTGAACTAGATGGGTACAATTTTTCCTGGGGCGCGTTCTACCCACCCACGGTGCTCACCGATGTAAATGTGGAAGATGAACTATGGCAAGAAGAGGTCTTCGGACCTGTAGTCATCATCAAACGATTTACGGTTAGTTGTTTCTCACTTCTCATACATGGTCGTGAATCATACACATCCAACAGGAGGAAGCAGAAGGCACCGCACTTGCAAATGCTAGTAGGTATGGCTTGGGGGCTGGTATTTGGACCAAGGATCTATCGAGAGCACACCGGGTCTCCGCACAGTTAGAGACTGGCCTCTGCTGGGTTAATACGCATCATAGGAACGACCCCAGTTCACCTTGGTGGGTCTAACTGGCTATATGATATGTTTCTATTCTTAACACCTAATTTTTCGGTACAGGGGTGGGATGAAAGAGAGTGGAATTGGGCGGGAAAACGGATTGGAGGCGTATCTTGCCTGTAGGTTCATCCGTGGAAGGTTCCCCTTCCTATCCACTCACGCCATCTACCGTACAGATACGCAAAGCAAGTCGACCATTATCAACACCGCGAGTCCAGAGGAAATGAGAGAAACTGACGACTGGTTTGCTGATACGCAGGAGGCTCAACGATATGGGTAATTCCTGATCATTACTGCTTATTACAAGTATTTTATCTGTCACAAGTTGCTCCCTTGAAAATATCCGAGCTTCCGCTTGACCAGAATAGATGCTTTACCCGGTTTCATTCACTGGGTTCAACAACTCTCAACTGGTAGCCTTAATGGCCTCATGTCTTGTTGCCTAAAAAATTCCCAATCGAGAATCTGGTTAATCGGAGGGCGTCCCGAATCCTTGATGCTTACCTCTCCTACTTCTACAGGTGGCTCATCTATGAAGTCTGGTGCTTTATTGAGGTCTGCAAGGTATGAAGGGCCTTCTTCCTCCTCGTTCAGTGTTAGTGCATCCAGTTCTGCAGCATCCAGATTATTCGACCGATGTCTGGGGTTATACTATCAGTTACGCACCAGCCTCCAGATCAGCTTCATCCATGTCGTCAGGTACCGCATATGATCTTGACAGCGACTCTTGAATCTCGTTAGATTGCTCTATCAAATCTTCCATTTCATAATGTATATTCTTCACGACTCAGATATGGTCAATAAGTCAGAATATACAACAACTAGAATGCTCACTTCGATCTTATCCACCTCAATTTTTCCATACTGCTTCCTCAGCTCTTTATTTGCCAGTTGCATGGCGTCCACCGTGGCCATCGTATTCCTCAAGTTTTCCGTCATCATAGCCGCACTCTCCATATTAAATGTCTGTTGTGTGAGCTGAGCGATCTGGGCCTCATACATCTTCTTTTGCTTGAGAACCCGCAAGGCACGTTGTTGAACAGCATTCTTTCCAGGTCCTGGACGCAGCTTTGAGAGCTGATCCTTGTATGCTAGTAGCTCCCCATCTAGTTTTCGGATTTTGATCTCAATGGAGGACATCCGTGCATCCGTCTAAAGTTGATGTCAGCGATGTTGGGCAAAGAACTGAGAATGAGAGACAAGGAGTTACAGAGTTGATAGCATCCTGGAGATTCGGCTTAGGCTTCTTATTGGCGCCTGAATTTCCAAAGAGTCGGTTCATGAGTGAGGTGGACTTTTGAGAGTGGCTCTGCACCGTGTCTGCAGTGAGCTGCGACTCCGGATTATCTTATCTCACGCACGTGGCCATTTTGAGTAAGCAGCCAGGAGGATGGAATGTGGAAATTGAACAAGTAGCAGTTATTAAAAGCTTTCATTACAACTCATATATTGTACTATTAGTGTAAGCCAGCGTTGAGGTGGTGATGGATCCAACCGAGTAGCTTCACCGACGATGCCGATTTGAAAACGCCTAGTGGTCCTTCAGGCCTTTAAGCGCCTGAAGCACGTTGCCAGAAAAACATTCTTCACTGGGTTCGGACCCAACATTTGGATTTGCGTTCTGAAGTCCGAGCAACATGATGTGTACCGGAACCGATTCGGAAACATCTTGTAATTTGTGCTCAATCGCGGAAGCCGAGAGTAGAGCAGCGGTGAGACGAATATTTGAGCTATCAATCGATAGGTCGCCAAGGCCATCCCTGATTTCTTCCGAGAGGAAAAGAGAATGCCATAGAAAGAACTGAATCGTACGCAGGCGCAGCCAATTGTTTGTCCCACTTATTCACAATGCACTATGCCAAAAAAATGGCCACAAGTGACAAGTCTCCGCTCCCCTTAGCAGGCTCTCCGTTCAATTCATGAGCAATCTATTTGAATATGTATCTCCAATGTTAATAACTGAAAATACTTACGGTGCTGATATCTTGAAGAGAATGTACAGTGTCCTATAAAATTTAGATCTACTTACATCAAAAATCCCCTCACAGCGCCTCCAACACCCAAAACATCGATCAAAAAAGTATCATGGCCCCAGACACCCCCAAGTTCGTAATAGCTGACGTTGCCATTACCAGCCATTCTGAGCGCATCGGCAACTTCGCGCTGCTGCTCTACAGCGAAAAGTATGTCAGACTGGACACCGAGAACAAGGATAGGGATGCGAGATAACGGACGGAGTCCTGCTGCAAGAGAAGGGAGGTAGGGAGGTGGATTTGGAGGTGGTGGGTGTGACTTGGAGTGCGAGGTTTTGTGTGGTTGTGGGTGTGTTGGAGCTCTTGTATCGTTATGTGATGTTGGTCTCGGGGACGGAGATACTGTGCCAGACAGAATACGTGGTTTGAGATTGAGCGCATTTAGAGCGCTCGCTGTCATATCGAATAGATCCATTGCTTTTGAGATGTATAGAAGCGAATTGGCGTCATATTTGAGACAGAAGGATTCTCCTTGGTGGTCAAGATAAGTCTCTATGAGGAAATCCGGACATAAGGCTGGTACACGGAGGGTTTCTGGATGTTCTCCGTCAGGTTGAGGGCGGAGTTCACGCTTAAAGCGCAGATCCCATTCAGGACCAGAGCGGTATGTAATCGTTGCTATTTCTAATAGAGGTACAGGCGTGATTCGATACATCTAGGAAGAAATGGGCTGCTTACGTCGTGCCAGCTTCATACCAGTGTGAGGAGGCACACCATCATAGTAGAAGCCATTATTCCAATTGGGGTCGGCCATTAAAACTGAGGGAAAAAGAGTATTTAAGTAATGAAAATGGGGGAAAAGAATGAAAACATACCACTCCTTTGTGCGAAACGCATCGCAATTGCAGCAGGAGTGCTCCTCGCCGTACCACTAATGCTGACAATCTTACCAACTCTCTCAGGAAAAAGCCAACCAGCAGC